>JBBYHK010474037.1:0-10540 GCA_038382065.1 Adansonia grandidieri | reverse complement strand
TTCTCTTCTTTGTTTTGGTTAACTGTGGGTTATTTTGCTTATAATTTTGTGGGGTTACCATCCCAACTAAAATCTAAAATTTATAGACCAAATAAATAATCGAATTAACCTTAAATTCATCAAAACACCTTTGTTTTAATAATAATAATAATAATAATAATAATAAACTGCCTTTGATGTTGACAATTTTTTTACTCCTATGGTATTTACGATGCCAACATTTTTATGTCTAGATGATTTCAAAGAAACAAATTCAATTCAGTTTTTTTAAAAAATAATGATTAATATTTTATATTTTAATATTTTTAAAACCCAATTGAAATTGAATTAAATAATATTTACAACAAAATCAACCAACGTTTAATTTTACCAGTTTAAATTAATTTAATTTGTCATATCTTTAGATTTAAAAATTTTTCTATAATACTTATAAAATTTTTCACTTATCCAAATATAAAAGATCTATCTTTATATTGTTAAAAAAATAATGAGTAATTCAAAAATAAAATTTATTTTAATTTAAATATTAAATAATTATTTAATACATAAATGATGAAATCAACAAAATTTCACAAACTATGAGATTTATTTACTTTTTTAAATATATCTTATTAAATATAAGTCAACTCACAAATTTAGCTTGCAAATTTTTTAAAAATAATTATACTTAAATAATTTTAAATTTTAATTTATATATAAAAAATTAAATTTTATAAAATATATTTAATTATTACTCAAATAAAAATTAAAATAAATTTAATAAAAACCGAAAGAAACACTATGATGCAATTTTTTTTCTCAAAACTAGAATTAAAAAATGAAAGGAAAAAATTAAAGAGGGAATACATAAATATATATATATATATATAGCATGGAGAAAGGAAAATTTATTCTCATATCATATTTCATTTCACACAGCCTGCCGAAATACATTCCACACTAGTAAAATACCAAACAGCAAATAAGAACTTTTTTTTTTTTTTTCTCAATTTTTCATTTTTTTAAGCCATAATATATATATATATATATATATATATAAAAGACAAATATTTAGACAAGCCTTCACGATCATTCCACACACCTGCAACCCAAAAGAACAACAAATTAATATCAGAATATATACATTTATTTAGATATAAATATGAAAATATTAATACATACTCTACACAATAATATGATTTTTTAAATATATATAAATTTTAAAAAAATTAAGATATCCATGTGAAAGATATGTATGACAATTAACACTAAATTCACATTACATAAGTCAAAAATTATTTATAAAATTTGATGTTATAAGTCAAAAGATACTATCTTGATTGATAAAATTAGTGAATAATAAATGAGTATAAATTATTTTTAAATTTTTATTTTGAAAAAATATTTTTTAAAAAAATATCAATTATTTAAAAAGAAACTTTACATTTATTCTAAAAAATTATCTATTTATTTATTTTTAAAAAAATATAATTTATTTTTAAAAATTGCCCAATTATTTTTAAAAATTATCATATATAGTTTATTTTTCTTTTAAATCATTTTTTTCTATCTTCAACTCACGTTGGGCGAGTGTACGTATTCTAATTATAAATAATAATCAACGCACCAAACTCAGCCGAATTTATATTTTTCAAAAATTTTTTATAGAAAAATTATTCCCTAACAAAATATTTTTTAAAAAATAAATTTTTATTCATATTTTTTTAACCATCATCTAATAATAATAATAATAATAATAATAATAATAGAATTTCAAAAAGATAAAATAAAATAGTAAAACATCCACTTGTGAGGAGAAAAAGAGAAGAATATTACCCAATACTACAGAGATGATGACGGTGGTGGTGGTGGTGGCGGTGCAAGATCTAATCACTATCACTGCTGCTGCTGCTTTCATGGCCATCCTCATGCTTCTTTTTCTCTTTCTTCTTCTTCTTTTTCTCCCCATCATGATGTCCATGTTCATGACCCGCATCGCCATGGATCTTTTCCTTGATCTTATCCACTATCCCTTCCTTGTGCTGCTCCCCATGGCCGTGGGCCTCTCCCTTGTGCTCCTCATGTCCGCCGTGCCCATGGGCTTCTCCTTTGTGCTCTTCATGTCCGCCATGCCCATGAGCGGCTTCTCCCTTGTGCTTCTCTTCTTCTTTCTTGTGCCCTCCGATGTGAAGGGTTTCCTCAATCTTGTGCATAATTCCTGACATTTTCCCTTTTTTCTTTTTCAAATCCCTTGATTCTTTCTGAAATTTCTCTTGAATTTCGTATTTGAAGATTTTGGCTTCAATTTATAGGCAAAAATTAAGGAAGGGAGTTTAGAAAATTAATTATTTTGGTCATTATCGAGGATTTTCCGCGTCCATTATTTGAAATTACTTAACTATCCTTTTTACGTGTACTAGACGTGTTCTGGGTTTCCATTTGCCACCTGTCATCACTGCAAATTTTACATTTTAAGGGAAGAAATTAAAAAAGAACTACCATTGATTTATTATAATGGAATAAAAAAATAAAATAATTATTTAATGAAAATAAAATAGAAAGGTAATAAATATTAATTAATTTAATTGATTAAATAGAATAAATTAATAATAGTATAATATTGTTTAGTTCGTTAATATGATGATAAAAGTATACAATAAATAAGTTAAAATTATAATTTTATCCTTAATTAAATAAATAATATTTTATTATTAAAATTAAATAAATTATATTTATTATTAAATTAAAAATTATAAAAAATTTATTTTAATAAATCATAAAATTTAAAAATAATTTCCCTGACCAAACATGCTGGAGAGTTAAAATCTTCACATTATTTTAATTTTATCGTTGTTAATTATAATTAAGGTAATTTGATTAAAAGTTAAGAGTAATTTTTATTTTTTTACTTAAAATTTTAAACATAAAAAAATAAGAAAAAATTATAAAAAATTTTTTCTATAATAAAATTCTAATTTAATGCATAATTAATATTTTAAAATTAACATAAAAATAAAATATTTTAAATATATTATCGTATAATAAAAATATATAATTATTACATCAATATGTAACTTATCAAATCTGATTAGATTATAATAAATAAATAAAAGAAAAAGCAGCTTGCTTTGCTCGGTTCCGAGTGGTTTAAAAAAGGGAAACAAAACTGACTTCCCACTAAAATGGCCCCGGCGACAGGATAACAATTCCCCTCCAATATTCTGTCGGCAAGTAAATGGTTGACGTCCACGTGTCACAACTAAAAGCGATAAACCTCTTTCTTTTTTCAGCAGAGATAAAGTTAAAGTCACAGGAGGTAATAAATTCAAAAGAAACGTGGGCCCATGGGGATGGGTGATTTATTTCTAAGTGGGACCACAAAAGATGGAGATATGTCTCATAAGATGATAACGCAATGATTCGTGTCAGAGCTACCTTTATTTCTGTCAAGAATCTATAGCAGTAAAATAATAGATTTCCCCCAATCCATGCCTTCTCTTTTGCTAAGAAAAAATGTGGGGTGAAATTTAATCTAAAATAATGAAATAAAATTGTAGTAAAATTAATCATTATAATAATTATTTAATAGAATAAAATATTATAAATTTTAAATTTTAATAAATTAAAAAATATGAAATGATTACTTTAAAAGTTTTAAAATTAAATTAAAATTAATTATTTTATGAATTAAATAATTATATCATTATAACGTATCGAATAATTCAATAATGAAATACTATAAATATGAATTAACTATATAATTTTTGCACTTCTTTTTTATTTAATGATATGTATTGAGCTAAACAAAAAATGATCTGACCATCAATTTATTTTTTTAACATTACATTTTTTTTCAATTTTAACATAGTATTTCTTCATGCTATTTTTACTTATTATATTTATATTTAAAATATTATATATTTATATAAATTTTAATAAATTAATAATAAATATCATATAAAATTTTATAAATTTATATATTTATATAATATCGGTGTTATTTCAAACCACGAGACTCGAAAAATCTAAAATCTAGAGGTTGTGGGAGTGGTTGAGATTTGGTCACCCGTCCATTCTCACCCCCACATTTTTTATTGCATCCAAGTCAATCGTGTCACAAAAATCCCATGACCTCATTAAAGCAAGGTTTTTTGTATTTTTTTAATAAATAAATAAAAATTGTCGGATTCATACAATTTGACATTGGAGAAAAATATGTTTCCTTGACCCCCGTTTCCATCCAATTTGACACACAATAGTATAAGATTTTTACAAATTTTAATTAAATTTATCTAAATTATTATTTATTAACAAAAATATTTTTTTATTTAAATTTAATTATAAAAAATATTTTTTAATAATAAAATAAGTTATCGAATTGATAATAGCTCAACTAGAATTGAGTTTGGATAAAGGATAATCCATGATCCGACCTGATCCATAGACAGATCTATTTGAGCCATGGTCAATACTTCCTGAGAAAAGAGAAAATCTATTAACCCCTGATTTTAAACATGGTCAAGGATAAGGTATCGAATTTAAATTATGTTACTCAAATTTTTCATCGAGAGATTTACTTGATTTATGCTCAGTACTTCTCTAGAAAAGAGAAAATCTATTAGCTCCCGATCTTGAACATAGTCAAAGATCATATATTAAATATAAGTTATATTACTCAAACTCTTAATTGATAGATTTGCTTGAGCCATGACGGGTACTACTTTTTTTTTTTTAAAAAAAGAGAAAACCTACCTAATCCCAAACATGGTTAATATCCGATATCAAATATAAATTATGTTACTCAAACTCCTTTCTTCTTCTAAAGTATCTATCTAATTTATACTAAGATAGAAGTACGACGTTACGATCTTTTAAATAAAAAAAATATAAAAAAATTAAATATATACTCATATGATATATATCCATATTATGACACTTACTCAAAATTTAAATAACATAAAATATGAATACCCTATACATATTTCAATAAAAGACTTGAAACATCATGATTTTGGCTTTTTCCTAAGGAAGTGTTCTCAATGCTTGAATTGAAGATAAGATAACCTTTGCTACGATATTTTCTTGCTACACAGGAACATAAATAATATTAAATATAATTATATAAATATGACATATAAAATAATAAAAATATTACACGATATAAATTTATATATTAAAATTTTTATAATATAAATTATTAATGTATCAAAATTAATATAAATATAAAATATTTTAAACGTAATAATATAATAAAATATATGAATATGATATGAATTATCAAGCCCCTCCCTTAATTCAAATTGTAATATTTGGTGATTTATTCGATTAAAAATTATTAAATATGATGGAAGAAACTATCCACAATTTCCATGCTATTTTCGTTAAAAAAACTCGAATACAGGATAGACAATGCAACGGAGACAAAAACAAATATATATAAAATACGGATGATAATGTGCATATGTATTATATACATAAATATATAACATTGCCCTGTGATCACCTGATTGCTGCGACTGATACCATTTCATTGAATTATAATTAATAATTAACCAAATTCTATTTTATTTCAAAAAAAATTGACATGAATCTACAATTATAATTTCAAGCCAATAAAGCAAATTACTGTTATCTACATTGTAGTAAAGTAATATTTAATTTTTAAACTTAAGTTTAACTTGATTGATCATATAATTAATTTTAAAAGATAATATTTAACAGATTTAGAGTTCGAATCTCAACATTTACGATCTCTTGCTACATTCTCAAACTAACCGTTTGCGACTTCATTTATTAAAAAAATTGATATTTATATTCCATTTATAATGTTATTGTACTCAATATATTTTGGTTGTTTTTTTAATTTTATATATAAGCATTGATTTTGATGTTAAAAAAAAATTAAAGATTAGTAATAGTAGTTTGAAGTTTGAACTCTTATTTAAAAAGTATTTAAATTTATTAAAATTTTTAAAAATAAAAAACCTATTATCTAACTAAATATTTTAAACAATTTTTAACGTAAAATTAGTATTATTTTCCTCCAACTAAATTTAAAAAAAAAAATTTGACATATATATTACATTACAAATTCTTACCAAACATGCATTTTGGATCTTAAAAAAATAAATTAAAGACTATTAATAGTAGATGAAACTCTCATTTAAAAGTGTTTAAATTTATTAAAATTTTTAAAATAAAAAAAAAAACTATTATCTCGAGTCAGGGTATATAATATAACTATTAATTTTAAAACTTTTAAGGTAAAATTAATATTATTTTCCGTCAAGTAAAATATTATTTTAAAAATTTGAGATATATTAGATAACAAATTTTTACTATATTTGAATCAATTAAACGAATTTTATATTATTGATATATTTCGCAAAATATTGGAGTAAGATTATGAAATTATAAAATGCTTGATTAAATTTGAAAGTCTAAAATTGAGCATATAATCTACTATTTATTTCAAGCACTTTTTAAGGTAAAATTATAGTACTAATTATTTTTAAATAAAATTTTATTTAAAGAAAATTTACGTATATATATATATATTAGAAAATTAAAATCCTAATATATTTTAATATATAGATTTTATTAATATATTTCATAAGAATTGTAAAATTACAAAATATTTGATTTAATTTTGGAAGTATATAATGTTATTCAAATAATTGATTCAACAAATCCATGCACGAGGAGAGTAACTCGCCCCCACAAATTAATAACTAATAAATAAAAATTAAATAATTTTTTTTATCTTAGCATTTGAAAAGGGAAAAATTCTAATCCAACCCAATTACTATATAATTTATTAATGTTTTATCTAACTATTTTTAATTTTGAACAAAATATTGTTCAAAACTCGTCATCCCCATGTTTCAAAAAAATAATAATAAATAATTTTGAATAATAAATTAATAAAACAATTAAATTTAAGTGGAGTATTTAATTTTCCTCCCATATTTCAAGCCCCATCTAGTAAGTAAATATTAAGAAAAATCAATAGGATAACAAGAATACTAATTAAAGATAAGAGATAAAAAAAATCATATCAATTTAAGAATATAGACTTTTTTTTTTTTGGTAATTCAAAAGTCCAAAAATATATTAAAAAAATGATAAATTTGTAAGCCATATTTAAAAGCATTTATCATGGAACACTTGCTGGTCTGGTCAAGTGCGATCATAGTTAAACCATGAGGTTAAAATGGAAAGCAAGTGTGATAACTGAACTAATACATTATGAATGAACAAATTCTCTAATTATGATATTATATATCTAAAAAATATAACTTATATTAATGTAAAATTAAATTAGTTTTACATAACCTTTATAATTTTTATACGGTTTATATTTTTTTAATTTGACCGTCGTATTTTCTTTTGCTATTTACAAAAATTATGTATGTCAAGTTTCGAGTAAATTAAAAATGCCTAACTATTTATTTAATAAAAAAATTCAACCATTAAATATATTATAAAAGATAATGTTCTTTATTGAAATAATAGAAATCTCATTTTAAAATTTTATATGTACGACGAGTACAGTTATATTGCTAAATCTAATATCTAATTTGTTAAAATATTAATTGTTGATAAAATTAAAAAATCATGTAAAATTAATTTAGTTTTACATTAATAAAAATATATTCCTTTTTCCATATATATATATATATATATATATATATATATATAATCACACATTGTGATGTTTGTGCTTTAAAAATAATTTTGACGAAGCAACAAAAATACTTTATTTAAATAGTCGTACTTAGCAAAGAAATAAAATGTTTTTGAAAAACACAGAAAAGAGGTATTTTTTCACGTTTGATTGGTTATATTTATAAATTCACTTTATGGGAGAAAAAATATTTTCTTAAAAAAATTATATTTTAAAAGTACTAATATTTAAAAAATGTATATAAACTTTAATTGGCATTTAATTTTAAAAATAAAAGGACATATATTTTTCTAAATTAAAAAGATACTAAAATTGAATAAACTTGTGAGTGAAAAAAAGCAAAGAAAGATGGGGAATTTTATGATAGTTTTTTTCTTTTTTAATGAATATATATATATATATAGTTTTTAAATTCTTATAATAATTTTTTTAATGAATTTTATTTATAGTAGAGAAATTCATCACTACTTTCCATAATAATTTCATTTGATTTTTCTTTTTTTGTAATTTCTTTATAATACGAACTTAGTTAAAGGATATTTATATATATATTACAGATGAATAAAAAATTTGTTTAAAAATATTTAATTTTGTTATTATATATAAATATAAAGAATTCGCCGATCCGTAGTTAATTAAAATTTTAAATTCAATATAAGAATTAAAAAATTCACCACTTTTTATTACTCGCAGTTCTCATGAAAGTTACATGGAGCTTAAATTCTCATGAAGCGGCCACGGTAAAAGAAAATTTAAAATATAAGTACAGATCGAAATTTAACCTACTCGATTTATTATTTTGAATTATTTTTTAAAGTATAAAAATATTTTTAAAAATATTTTGAATTAATATTTATATATTTTTATAATTAAATTTAAGTAAAAATATTATTTTAATTAATAAATAATGTTTCGAGTTAGTTAGCCTGACTTAGGCCAAGAAAAAGTAAACCTAGGCTCAGCCTAAGTCAAGTTAGGGTTGCTAGGTCGGGAGGGTTACTTAACCTTTAAATAAGTCTAATGGAGAGTCGACCTATCTAAGAGTTGCATTATTCGCTCAGTAAAACAAATTCAATTTATATTGGGTTGAGTTTGAATAGGGATTTTATAATTTGATCTGATCAGTCTGAATTATTGTTTATTAATGAGTATATTTTTTTATTTAAACATAATTATAAAATATAAAAATACTATCTTAATATTATTTTAAATAATGATATGAACTTTTAAGTTGATTGAATCTAACTTGATCCAAACTTACATAAAAAAATTTTGATTCACGACCTCACCGATCCAATCAATGGACGGATGCATATTTGTTAACCTTGGTTTAAAACATCTTAGAAAAAAGAATAACACAAATGATGTGGTTGATTTCAATTTTTTTCCCATTTTCATCAAAAATATAATAATTATTTTTACTATATATGATTTATCACATAAAAATATTATAAAAGTAAACAAAAATTATAAAAAAAAAATAGAGTAATTGAGAATTTTAAATAAAACAGATTAAATTATCAATTCCATGTTTTTAATATTATTTTTTCAATTCTTTCAAATATTTTATTTGCTTTTATTTCTAGATTTTTATTTTTTAAATAAAAACAATTCATAAAATTAGCAATTACATGAAATTAGACTCGATAATTTGTATAAACTTGCTGTGTTCTATATTTCTTTATTAGCTGTACAAATATAACCTAACATAAATTAGTAAACATGACAAAATCCTAAATACGAATACAATTAGATATTAAAAAATATTCTATTAATCATATTCAAATATTGTATTATATTTATTACTTTATTTTCTTATTCAAATAGAAAAACCTTAACGTTAATAATTTTCCATAATTATAATTTTAAAACGATAATGAAGATTACTGTTATTTATATTGTAGTAAAATAATATTTAATTTTCTAATACAAAACTTAATTCAATTGGTTCATGTGGTTAAGTGACATTAAATAATTTGAAATTTAAATCTCAATTCTATAATCATTTCTTCTGTTCTTAAGTTGTGAGCTTGCGACTTCATTTATTAAAAATTTAATATTTAATTTTCACTTAAATAAGTTAGATTTATTTTACTGTTTAAACAAATAAATTTAAAATTAATGAGAGAAGTTTGAATTTTAACTAAAAAGTGTTTAATTTTATTTAAATTTTTAAAATAAAAAACATCTCGACTCAAATATAAAATCTATTTATTTATTTTAAACGTCAAATTACTATTATTTTTTCAAATAATTTAAAAAAATAAATATGAAATGCATATTAGATAATTAATTCCTGATATATTGAATCAATTATATAGATTTAATTAATAAAAAAAATTTGATTAATCTTTTTCTTTTGTTAACATTTGTAAAAATCGGAAGTTTAAACTTAAACCAAACAAATTACTATAAAATTTCTTACTTTATATTTACTTATTTTTTATTTTGAGTAAAATAGTGTTTAAAAACTCATCATCTCCAATTTTTGAAATTGAAAATAAAAAATAATTTCAAATAATAATTTAATTAAATAATTAAATTTTATAATATCATTTAATTTTCCCCCAATATCTCAAGCACAAATTAGTTAGTAAATATGAAAAAAATCCAAACAATAACGATAATACGAATTAGAGGTGAAAGATAAAAAAATTATATCAATTTAAGAATAAATACTTATTTTTTTTCTTTTGGTAAGTAAAAAATTCTATAAAAAAATAAATAAACAATGATAAATTTGTAAGTTATATTTAAGGGCTTCTATCATGCGATACCTATTGGTCAACAAATATCATGGTTAAAGCATGAGATTAAATGGAGAGTGTGACAACTAAACCTCACACGAATCGGGCTACTCATTAAATCTATTCG
>JBBYHK010474026.1:0-19371 GCA_038382065.1 Adansonia grandidieri | reverse complement strand
TCTTGATAAAACAATATTATATTTATTACCATAGTAAGACATCTCTAATTAGATTTCATAAATCTTTTATGTCTTAAGTTACTCTTAATTGAACTTATTCAATTAATTCCTCCTGATTATACCTTTAATTTAATTATGTCATACTTAATTAAATCTTGGTTTTAATCTAAGAGATCATCTTATTATGTGTAACCTATTAGGCTTCCATCATAATGATAATAATTTAATTACCAAATTAAATATATCTATATTTATAGACAAAGATTGGCCTCTAGCAAGGCATTATGGCCGCCCAGTATGCAAGAAGAGTCAATCTGACCTCTTCAAGAAACCTTTCAGTAACCAACCTCTTCGTGTAATTCAATCCTTTCACCAGATATCCAGGAAAGACCTTGAGCATGGTACAGTGTCTACTCATATATCAATCCATATTAGTCCTGCAACTTTCAATTAACCTCATGAATGTGGAGAAATAATTTCTTTTAAATTCATTACGTGTTAGCTAATGACTTTATTAAGTTAACCAAAGCTAAGAAAAAATGAGATGTCTCTAATGTGACTCGAAATGGCGAATCCTCTCTGGATCACTCATCCATCTTCATATGGTTCATGCCATACCTAAAACCACCCTACCATAAGCACCCATCTATTGTTAACCTATTCATGATGGAATAAAAGCAGGAAACTCCCTATATAAGATGACTTGGAATCACAAGTTTAAGGACTAATATATATGACTAGCATATGAGAACATATTTCATAGACATTTGAATGACTTATACCAAATGGAGTTCTTATACGAGCCATGTTTAGAGAACTTGTTTCCACAAAACAAGCACTTATATGCTATCCCAAGTATCTCTGTACTCCAACTTCTATGAAATTAAAGAGTTGCAGGCATCAAATGCATGGGGCCTTAGCGTATGCTAGTCGTTATGCATTTTCAATGCCCTGTCTTAACAATATGATGACAAAGAACATTTTTAGAAACATGGGTTTTATGCATAAGGATCTTATCATCACAACTCATTACAACTTTGCAAGGCCATTATGTTTCATAGTTTTCATCCAATCAGTGTTGCATAATTGTCAATCACAGCACTAACATAAAGGAAAACTTTTAATCATTAACATAATTAATTGGTTTTCGTTATTATCTATTATATGCCTTATCCAATCTGATTGGTTCTACGGCATATTCCAATAGCTTTCACTTGCACTAAGCCAATTGGTAATGTACCTAATGTTAAACCTTTTCGATTAGCAATTATGTCTTAACTTGGACAAAGCTTTAGTACGATTGTGAGAATATGTTTCAGTTAATTCATGATAATCACATTATCAAATCCATTAACTATTTGGATCACAATGAGATCTAGATTGGCTCAGTTGTTACTTTAACCACTATTAAGAATTTTTTATTAGCTTGTAAGCTAATAATCTAAATGTAACTCTATTTGTAAGCCTAAACAAAGGAGTTTATTTATGACCTTTAGGATATAAACACTCAATCCTCCTTAGTTTGGAAATTCCATTTTTAAAATCACGGTTATTTATCATTAAGTCAAGTTTTGATCTTTAAATTTTGGAATCATAAATGCCTTCCACTAAATCCTACACATATATATTTAAAGGGAATTGGATCAAAAACTATTTTTTTTTTAATCCTATAAGTTATAGGCCACTTGTATTCTCAGTACTATTGCAAGTGTATGTTTAAAGGGAATTGGATCAAAAACTATTTTTTTTGAATCCTATAAGTTATAGGCCATTTGTATTCTCAGTACTATTGCAAGTGTATGTTTGAGAATAATGTGACCGTAACATAGAACAAATTCTATGATTAATGATTTATTCAATGAGGAATGGATCAAAGCACGATATTGAATGCCAGTAATCATTCTCAACTGGCATGTAAATGCCAAAATATATATCTAATGTTTATGAATAAATCATGGTTATGTTTCAAAGACATTAAGCAAGAAGACAAGCTTTGATCAACAGCAACAAGGTCGCCATTTTTTATGGTTATCTTCACTATTTCTTTCATTTGGGCCTTACAATATGTCATAAATATTTAACCACCAACTTGTAGGCATCATATATAAAGAGAATTGAATTTATCTCAATGTAAATCTAATATTGGAACTGCTATAAGTTTCCTAATTTTGATCATATCAAAATTTTCCATGCAATCGTTATTATATTAATCTAGCTATCCATAATATTGGCATATTCCCTTATCATCTCCATTGTCTTTCTTTAAAAAAGAGTAAATGGACAATGCGTGGATCATTATCCATCTAAACTACTCAAATTTTGAAATAACATCATATCATATGAGGCCTGATTAGGCTACTTTTTGACATCTTGCTTACAAACAATCCTTTAGGGATAGTGAACCTCCCATTATGATTATCCTTATAGAACAATTCTTTAAGGTTTCGGATAATTTCATGAGCTTAAATAGCTACTTGCTTCTTTTGAAGTTCAAGAATCATACTAGCCATCATCACAATACGGCTTGATCAAGTTCATCAATATGAACTTGTTAGTTGTGCCTAACCAAGTAGGCTATTCTTGGATATGCCATTCAATGTGGGCTTAGTCAATGGAGTTTGGCACATTAAGTTTATTAGCATCACGTATGCTACTTAGCCCTAGTTTATTAGCCATGTTAATTTATATCCATTATGAACCAAAACATTTTATTGTTAATAATTTGTAGTTTTAATCATTAAGTAAGGTTTTACAACTTTAATGATTGTCCTCATTATTTTATCAACATTGTAGCCCTTAACTATAATACGAGAAGTTCAATATTTAAATCTTATTAATGAGCTAAGACTTTTTTCATCCTTGCATAACCTTAGAGATAGCCTAACAAGCCATGAAAGAACTAATTGAATAGGTAACTTAGCTTACCAATTGCATCTCTTTGCAACTCCTAGATCAGCTAGATGCCCTTTACCTAAATGCATCATACGCATTCCACCTAAGCATCACCTCTAATGTTGTAGAGGACAACACAACTTTACTTAAGTAAGACCCATTAATTATAACTCAAGCAGTTTAAGTGGAAAGGACCTTGGGGATAGCCTAACAAATCCCTACAATTGGAACTCGGGTATCTTGTTATGATTAATGCAAGGCATCCAATCATGCTTAGGCATAGACTCAATTTTTTACGAGGGATTTTTATCATTTATCTTAGGTCTCATTGCTTTGTTTGATTGGCATGCTTAGTATTTATTCAATCACATATC
This sequence comes from Adansonia grandidieri, assembly GCA_038382065.1. Taxonomy (NCBI): domain Eukaryota; kingdom Viridiplantae; phylum Streptophyta; class Magnoliopsida; order Malvales; family Malvaceae; genus Adansonia; species Adansonia grandidieri. The sequence goes on along the minus strand of JBBYHK010474026.1, from coordinate 16,105 downwards.
ACATATAAGTAAATTCAAAAATAAATCTAATAAATGCAATCTACTAGGATGATTATGGACTTAATCTACTAGTTTCCTCGAGCTATTAGGAAACTAGTTGGTCAAATTCGTAGGGATATCATATAAGGTCTTTGGAAGTCTTGATAATTATCTCCTTGGTCTTTTCTTCCTAGCACTTTCACTTTTAAATCTTGGATTTATATAAATTCTAATCTTAACCTAAATCTAAATCTACAAGTTCTATGTAACTATTACAAATCATTGTAAGAAACCTAAAGTTACATTTGAAAGGAGTTAGGTAAGAAGAGAGTTTACAACCTAGAATCAAAAGAGAAGGCAGCATTTGCAGACCCTATTTATAAATAAATACCAAAAAAAGATTCAACCATCCACAACCTAGTCATTCTAAGGTCTAGTCCATGGTCATCCTCATGCTAACATAATCATAATATAAACATGAAAAAATATGCATAGCCAACATCAGTTAGTGATACTATGTGTCAATTGCATAAACCTCATCAAATAATTTGAGATAAGTTATCAAATTATTTGGTAATTTTGGTTTTCTAGTTTAAAATTCCTAACTTTTAGAAAACTTGTCTTAAATTGTTTATTTCCTAACTTTTAGGTTTTTTTTTTTAAATTAGGACATTATCTAACTTTTAGATAACTTTGTCTTAATTTGACAAACCATTTTTAGGAACTTGTTCTCCAAAAAATAATATTTTAAGATATTAAATTAGTCATTACCTAACTTTAAGGTTGCTTATCTTAACAAAGACATTATCTAACTTTTAGATAAGTTTGTCTTTATTTAGAGAAACGATTTAAAATGTAATATCTCCTAAACTATATAGGAAACTTATTTTCCAAATTTATTAGTTTAATTAGAAAACAATTTTCTTACATGATTAACATTTACTCTAATCAAATTAGGATTAATCATTTAAATTAAATATATTTTTTAATTAAGCAATTTAATTTGAATTTGAATTTCATTCTTATTTGATTATCCAATTCATATCTTAAACAATTTAAGAAAATTAATAGAGTTGGATAATGAGGTGTTTGATGATAAGTAAGAGTTTTAATGGAACTCAACCTCTAAGGGTGTCCTAGTCCAACTAGGAGTAAACTCCATGCATGGCTATCTTAGTCATCCTAATTCAAGTCAAACACTATTGTCTTCCTCCCACTAACCTCTAAAATACAACAAATTTGAAGCAACTATTTGCTGCCATGGATGTCACACCAAGGTCCTAAAAAGAGAAAGCAATAATGTTATAGGCCTCAAGCACAACTAATGCACCCGTTATAGCTCAAAATTGAAATATTTTCAACTCCAATTTTAGCTTGATACTCTCAAGGTGGAAAACCAAGAAAACAAATTGTGGCAATGGCTGCTTAAAATATTAGCTCCATCAAAACACCAAAACGAAGCCATCCTAGCAACGCTCAATATAAAAATGTTGACAGATGACTCAAATATCAATTTAATAAAGAAAAAAACATAATTTAAAATAATTAATATTGATAATAAACATGGATTAACATGCTCAAAAATTTTAAATTAAAAAAATAAATTTCTTTAATTTTTAATTAAAGAAACTGATCAAAACTACATCCCCAGATGGAGGTATTTTATGAAAATATTGATTTAACCAAAATTCTAATTGCATATCATCAAAAATTTGGTATTAATTTGAAAGTTTTTAGAGAATCCTTCTAATTCCACATAATTTTAATTTTGTAAGAACATATTTTGCATCTCCTCGTTTACTAAATTCTAGTAAATATTTACAAAATTCTTCTTTTATCATTTTTATCATTTCTTTTAAAATATCTTTTATAGATTGAAAACTATTTAATATCATTTCTTTTTTAGCTTTTCCTTTTATGGATTCTTCCTAATTTTTTAACCATTATACATCTCCTTAAAATGTTTCACATAAATAATTATGAAATTTTCTTTACTTATTAAGGATTTGTTATTAGTAACATAATCGGACATGGATTGTGCCTAATCATCCATAGCTTGGCTATATCTCGAAAATTCAACATTAGGGAGATCAAGATATTTTCTTCCTGATGCAACATTTATTTTATTAAGATCATCTCACTTAGTTGGTTGAGGTTCAATTTTAATTCCAGTTGAATAAGAAGATCTTTTATCTTTTTCTTCTTTCATCATTTTTAGTTTATTATACTTTAATTGAGTATATCTTTCAGTTTTTGGATCTAGACCTGGCAGATCTGGTTGGTCCACCTTTTTTTTCCTTATTTTTTTGTTAGATTTGTCTTGCTCTTAAGCAGTATTTTATTCTTGAGTAGAAAAGTTTTTCTAAGAATATTGAATTCTTTCTTCACTACTTTCTTTAATGGTTTCCATCATGTAATTTTCTTCACCAGTTTGGTTTAAGAAAATAATGATAATTATATTTTTTGAATAATTTTTCATGCTGATTATATGAATTTTCTATTATTTGAAAATCCCAGGCTCATGGTTATGGATGTAAACATAAAAAAATTAATCAGAATTAAACTTAATGGATATAAACATAAAAAATTTAATCAAAATTAAACTTAAATACTAGAATTAAACAAAGAAACACTCAGACTTCCTCATATTTTTTCATCTTTTGTTTAACTAAGTTATATTTAATTAAATCCCAATTTTAATCTAATAAATCATCTTATTGTGTGTGACCCATTAGGCTTTCATCATAACGACAATAAATTTAATTACACAATTAAGTGTATTTGTACTTATAAACCAAGATTGGCCTCTAGCAAGACATCATGGCCACCTGATATGCAAGAAGAGTCAATGTACCTCTTCAAGAAACCTTTCAATAATCAGCTGCTAACTGTACTTCGCTCATTTCACCAGATTTCCAAGAAACACCATAAGCATGGTGCAGTATCTACTCATGTATCAATCCATATTGGTTCTTGCAGCTTTCGGTTAACCTCTTGAATTTGGAGAAACAATTTCTCCTAAATTCATTATTCTTAGGCCACAACTTTATTAAGTTAATCACAGCTAAGAACAAATGACAAATGTCCAATGTGACTTGAAGTGGTGAATCCTCTTTGAATCACTCATCCATCTTCATATGGTTTATACTATATGCAAAACCACCCTACTATAAGCATCCATCTATTGTGGACCCATTCATGATGGAATCAAATCATGAAACTCCCTATACAAGATGACTTGTTATCATAAGTTTGAAGACTAATATACATGATTGACATATGAAAACAATATTATGGACACTTGAGTGACTTATACTAAATAGAGTTCTCATATGGGCCATGTTTAGAGATCTTATTTCCACAAAACAAGCATCCATATGCTATCATAAGAATCTTTATATTTTAACTTCTATGGGATTAAAGAGTTGCTTGTATCAAATGCATGGAGGCTTAGCATATGCTAGTCTTTATACATTTTCAATGCCCTGTCATGACAATACAATGACTAGGAACGTTTTTAGAAGCACGACTTTGATGCATAAGGATCTCATTATCGTAACTCATTACTAACTTTGCAAGGCCATTATGCTTCATGGGCTTTATCTAATTAGTGTTATATGATTGTCAATCATAGCACTAACATAAAGGAAAACCTTGAATCATTAACATAATTGATTGTTTTGCATTATTAACTACTATATACCTCATCTAATCAATTGGTTCTAAGGCATATTCCAACAACATTGAACCATGCTTTTGCGAATTCTAGGATATAAGATGAATGTATATTTATTACACTGAGATGTTGTGCAGTAAAGGGCTTGTTGAAACCATATTGAAATTCCCTATATGTTGGGTGGGCATAGTCCATCGATAGATGCCACTCTTGGTCTATAACTATAAATACTCTTAATTGGACATGTTGTATTTGTTACTAACATGATGGGGGCCTAACTAGTCATATAAATAAGGGTGATTAGATGAAATTAAAATGAAATTGGGCTAATATATCTAATACAAGTAATGGTTACTTAGGCCTAATTTGAATAAGTTCATGTAGGACAAGGCAAAATTGTAGTTTCTTAAGAATTAAAATTTTAAACCCTTAATATATTAATTCATGTTTGTTTTTTCAAATTGTATAAAAAGACTTGAAAAATTTAGCCAAGAAGACATATGGATCAATGTTGGATATTGGACACTTAAATAGTTTAGTTTACGATAATTAGGCTTGATGTATATATTCTTGCATCATGGAATTGCTGAACGACTTCTTAAGATTGAGATTGAGGTATGTTTAAATTCTAAATAGTTCTTTATGATTTTTGATCTTAAAGATTGATCAATACCATGCAAGATGATCCCTTTGGGTAATCCATCTTTAATCTATATGAATTGTTTCTATTGCCAAGTTATATGTTTATTACAAATTTTTTGTAATTTAATTACTTGCTGCCTAAGATTTTCTAATAAAATGGAAGATCAGTGGAGTCAGTTTGAGTCTGTTTCATGCGATTATTTGGAAGATCAGTGGAGGTTTTCTTTGTCAGATTCACTTAGTTATATGAAAGAGTGATGAAGTCTATTTGAGTCTACTTCATCCGATTATGTGGAAGATTAGTAGAGCTCTTCTTTGTCAACTTCACTTGGTTAGGTGAAAGACCAATGGATTCAGTTGTTCACTTCATTTGATTACGTAGAAAGTAAATAAAGTCTATTTCGAGTCAGGTTTATTACATTATGGAAGTACAAGGCATTCAAATAAAAGGAGGTCATGAAATCACCATAGCCGAACATGATTTAAGCAAGAAAAAGCATAGATCAATCATCAAAATCATGAAATTGAATTAAAATCAAAGGGAAAAGTAAGAAATTATATTTACCCCAATCTTTTCTCTTTTAAGAAATGATGAAAGCTTGAGAAAAAATAAAATTTCTAGAATATCTAAAAATTTTATAAGTGTTTAAAGTTGTCCAAAATATGAATATCCATCCTTATTTATAAACCCAAGTTGGCGATTTAAGCTTAATCACTAACGTCTTTACTTGGCAATCCGAGTGCCAAATATGAATATCATCAAACTGTGGAAGGCCATTCCATGAAAAGTTATGATGCATTCAAGAGAAAAGAATAGGCACTAATAGTTGTGTACTTGATGAAGTTCCAGGAACTTATGGATGCTTATTAAGGGTGATCAACCTAAAGGTCATCAACCCTAAACTAGTGTCCTAATCAGGGGTAGTTTCTATCTTAAGCTTAAGTTCTATACATTTTTTTCTTTATTTAAAAACTCTAAACTCTAATTCAAAATGAATGAAGTTTAATTTGTAAGCATCTTGCATCTTGCCTCAAGTTTAAAATTTTAGGTGCTAATGATTTCTAGTATCAAAAGTAATAGATTGGTGATCACCACTAGATGGGACTCTCTTAAAGAACAAAAAAGATGAAAAAACCTTTCATCTTTTTTTGTGAATTCCTTAAAGGATGAAAAATTAGGTATGCTCCTAAATGATTCAGATACTGATTGTTCTAAATGTGTTAAAATGATGCTGGGACTCCAAGATCTCTCAAATTCACTTGGATAACCTTACTCCATAGATTCTTTAACATTTCTTCAAATCTTTAATTCATGAGGAATGAAAACCAACATGAGCCATAAATGCATTCTTTAGGGATGAATCCCTTAAAACCTAGTCCTATGAACGATAAGTAAGATTTTAGAGGTTTTCTTTGTTATTTCAATTCTTTTTTTAAAGGTTCAACCAAAAATTAGGGTTTAATGGTAGCTACAAGGTTGATAATTTTGATGAGCACATGTTAAGGCAAAACATCAAAAAAAAAGAAATAAAAAAAGCAACAAAAAATTGATTAAGTATAAAAACATGTTATTTAGGCACTCAAAATTATTTCAAAAAGAAACTATCCTCTTTCTTAAGAAAAACTTGTCAGTTCAATTGGTTTTATCTAGGATGAAAAATAACTATCTTTCTCTATCCTTTCAAAATACAAAAATTATTTCCTTTGTTGTCCTCTTTTAGCCTAATAAATGATTCACCTTGGAAACCTTAATCAATGATCACCTTTCACACTAAAGGCAAGGTAAAGTGAAGTTTCAAAATTAAAAAAAAAAAAAAGAAAGAAAATTCCAAAGTTACAAGAAGAACAAGGCTATTGTCACAAGGTAGTCAGAGATTGATCAAAGTTCATATCTCAAATTCCTTTACAATGAAAAATAGAGATAATAAGATAAAGAAAAAAGAAGAAAGATGTAAAAGAAAGTAAAAAAAAAAAAGAAAAACAAAGAAACAAAAATGTATCTTATCTCAAAAGATATGCTAGATTGAATTCCTTCCGAAAAGAAAAGATCATTTATTCAGTCACCCTTAAACATATTAATTAGGGCTATACATCTTTTATTTCTAAAACATGAGTTATGGCCTACGTACTTTCAAAGACTATTTTGATCAAGCATATCCATCTAATCTGTCGAGCTATTCCTAGGAAGCTCTTTGAAAATTCCACTTCTTGGATATGTTTTGAGTCCTTTAAAATATAATGGGGTGATAAAAATAAAAAAATGAATGCAGCTCTAGGGTGCAAACCTAAAAAGGGGAATCTAGAATGAACTTAGAGATGTTGGAGTCATCTCTTAATTGGTAAAGGTAGCCACTAAAAAGAAAAAACCCTACTATGTCTATTTAAGGACAATTCAAACCTTGAAAGAATTTCATAATGTCAACAATGGTTAGGACAAATGTTTAAATTTTTTTATACCTTTTTTGAAAACCTTTTAAGCTTTAGCGTCTATTCTTAGGAAATAACACTTACTATAAGCCTTCCAAATTAACCTTTTGAGACTTGGAGTTTACTAGCTTAGTTTAACAACTGTCAAACTATTACATTCAGAGATTGAAAGGATGTTGTAACCTAACTATTTTCCTTTTAACGAATCCCAATAAAAGAACATCCACCTCGATTTTATCAAGACAACCTATGAACCTTTTATGTCAAACTTCAAATCCAATTTTAGTAGGGCCAATCTATTTGAATATTTAAACTTGTTTTATCACACTCAGAGATATCTCTAGGATAATCACCAATTGTGAAAAAATTTTGATATTACATGTCCATCACCTTTAATATTAGGAACCAACCCTAACTTTTAAGACTATTAATCACTTAAACTTTTCCCTAGGTCAGAACGAGAGAGTGTTGTTGTTTGGTAAAATGCTTGATGTTGAACGATTTTAAATTCTTGTCAGATCTTAATAAGGGTAATCCTTGCCAAATAAAAGCTAGCATATGCATATACCTAAGGTAAAAGAACATAGTTTGTTATTTCAATTGCAAAAAATTGTAAGATTTTTAATCCTGAATTGATAAACATCAAATTTTGTATTTTTGGTGTCCTTTTAGGGAAAACCAAAAATATTCTCAAGACTTTGAAGTCAAAATGAAAGAAATTCTTGCTGGGGCAAGCACTTGAGTACCCTCAAAAGATTGAATAAGAGTTTTTGCTAACAAAATAAACCAAGAAGTGAAGAAAATGGCAATGATGAGGCATAAAATAATAAAGCCACACTGATATACAATAAGACTAACTCTTTTAAGCTTTCCTTGACATAGCATGAAATAGTGCATCTATTGTGTCCTCATTTACATTTGCATGATTTCAAGAAGCATTTGCACCATGCATAAGCATTAACATTTGTATCACGAGTGCTTGGACCCTTGAAAAAGATTTTAAACTTCAAACATGAAAGCCCAAGAGTGGCTAATAAGGATAGCTTTAGTTGAAATTAACACAAAGAATGGATACCCAAGAGTAGTTGGTAGAGATAAATTTAGTTGAAATTGGCATGAAAATGTGAAAGCCTAAAAGTAGTTGATAGGTTTTGTCGGAATTAGAATTGGCACTAAAGTTAGGAAGTCGAAGAGTAGCTGATAGGTTTTATCTTAGTTAAAAATTGGCTACAAAACGAAAAAGCCCAACAGTGGCTAATAGGTTTCATCCCAGTAGAAATTGGCACCAAAGTGAAAAAGCCAAAGAGTAGTTGATAGGTTTCATCCCATTTGAAATTGGCACTAAAATGAAATGGCCCAATAGTAGTTATAGGTATAGCTCTCGTGGAAATGGTCACCAAAATGAGAAAACCTAAGAGTAGATAGTAGGTTTCATCCCAACTAAAATTACAACAAAATGAGGAAGCCTAAGAGTAGTAGATAGGTTTCATCTTAATTGAAATCAGCGCCAAAAAGAAATGCCAAATGTAGTTAGCCATGGTAAGCCCAGTAAAGATGGCACAAAGATGAAAATGAGCCTAACATAGCTAGTTAAAGGTAAGCTAGGCGAGGTTGGTATAAAAAATGAAAAAATGAAAACCAAACATAAAAAATGGTAAATAAAAAGCCTAGAAAAAATTATGTCTTTGGTTTTTTCCCTATTCTCAATCCTTAACAAATAGAGGTAACTATAGACATTTAATTTTATCTGGCCTCATCTAGGAATTATGGCATAATAGTGAAACACATACATTATTTCTGACATCAAGGGACTTGATTAAAAGGCTAGAAAAATTTTAAAAAGATACTAATAATAATAAAAACAATGTAAAAAGAGATTGCACGACGTTATGGCATAATAGTGCTAAGAAGGGAAAAATTAAGGTTTAAAATAACTAGGGATAAAATTAGTTAATTGAAAGCCTTTGGAGAGCAAAAAAATGCCATTCTTATGAAATTCATGATGATGTATTGATACATTTCATTAATGTGTAGTTACATTGTTAGGTTTCAGTTGCTCAAGCCTAAGACATGCATTATGTCGATATAAGACCATATTGAATCGATAAATGCCCATTGTATCAATACAAAGCCATATTGTATTGATATAATTTCATGTCTTTCATAAATTTTTGGTTCTCAAAGCAATTATATTGATACAAATGCTAAATGTATCGATACTGAATGACATTTTTCACTATGAACAAGCTTTTTCTCCCTAGGTTTTTTACATTTCACCTTTCTAGTGGCCTTAGATTACTTCATAACCATGCAAGAGATCTTACACCAACATTTCCAGATTAAAACATGAGCATGAAGACCGCCCATATGGCTTAGGCCATTAAAGCTTGAATAAGCTTAGAATAGATGAGTTTAATGTTCTAATTATTCTTGGGAACTAAATGACTTCTGGTTTAGTTATTTCCTGACTATTTTGAGTTTGTTCAACTAAGATTTAATGGGAGTCCTATTTTAGGTTAGAGTTAAAAGCTCTTTTTTGCATGTGACCAAATGTTAATGTATGCCCTTAAACTAATTAAACTATGATAAGGAATACAGTCAATTAACTATATACTAGTTACTAGCTAAAGTACCACAAGGTTTTCATTCATGTTTGCCTATCATGAAGCCACTAATTGGATGAAGCCCATGAAACACGGTAGCCTTATAAAGACGTAAAAATTTATGATGATGAAATCCTTATGCATTAAAGCCATGTTTCTAAAAACATTCCTAGTCATTATATTATCAAAATAGGGCACTAACAATGCATAAAAACCAGCTATGCTAAGCCTATATTCATTTGATGCATATTACCGTTTGATTTTATTAGCTGAAGTATAGAAATACTTTAGGATAGCATGTAAGTGCTTGTTTATGGAAACAACTTTACTGGACATAGTCCATATGAGAACTCCAATTAGTATTAGTCACTTAAGTGTTTATGAAATTTGTTCTCATCTACCAGTCATGTAAATAGTCCTCAAACTTGTGATAACATGTCATTTGGTATGGGAACCGTTATGTTTTGATTTCATCATGAATGGCCCACAATAGATGGATGCTTATGGTAAGGTGGTTTTAGGTGTGGCATGAAGCATATGGTAGACGGGTGAGTGTTCCAAAAAGGATTCACCACTACTAGTGACATTGGAGACCTATCCCAAATGATCTTTACTATTGTTAATAGGATTAAAGTCTCTGGGCAGGGCATAGTGAATTATAAGGAATCATTTCTCATACAATCAAGATTGTTAACCATGAGTTGAAAGATCTATCATGGATTAAAGTATAAGTAGATACTATACCATGCTCATGCTCATTCTGGGATATATGATGAAAGGATTCTATCGCATTGATAAGCTAGTTACTAAAAGATATGAATAAGGTCACATCGACTATTCAAGATTTGCATGGTCATGATGGGTTACTAGATACTAATCTTGACCTCTGAATATGATTAGTGAGATTATTATGTTCATTGCAAACATGTTGGAGACCTAATAGGTCACAAAAAAAAAAGATATTGCTAGATTAAATTTAGGATATAATTATGTTAAACTTAATTAAATAAAAGCTAATTAAATGAAAAACTTAATTGAAAATTTCAATTAAGATTTAAGATATAAAATTAGATTTATGAAATCTAAATTTTTGTTACCTTTTTAGGACATGGTGGATAAGATTGTCTCATCCAGATAATGCCCAAATTAGGACATACCATGTTTAGGCAGATAATTGGCTGATTATCTCTTGAGTAATTTTGTGAAATATTAATTATTTAGATAATTAATATAAAATAAGATTATCATTATTAAAATTGTTTTAATTAAATATGAATTTTTATTAAGATAAAATTCATAAAGAGATACATGTTTAGCCAAATTAGGTTTCGACCAATTTATCTTTGTAATTATTTGATAATTATTTAAGATTAAAGTAATTTGTTTAGATAAATTTGAAGTTTAATTGTTGAATTAAAACTCTGATAGAAACTTATCTTTACAAACTACCTATGGCCCATCTAGATGCATTCTGGACTACATTCATTATGCTAGGGTTGAAATCGCCTTCCCTATGAATTATGCTAGGTTTGACCATAGTAATTTTTAAAAGGGTAAATATCAAATTACATACTTATGGTGAAAGAGTTTCACCTTAGGTGACCTTGATCATGATTCAAACTCTCCTTTTAGAAGAGATTAGGATCAACTAAGCATAAAATAAGTGGGAATGATCCTAGACACTATGTGAAACACATTTAAGTGGTGATCAAAAAATTGAAATAATTGATGTTTAAAATTTTCTCTTTAGTATCATCACCTAAATAAAGAAAAAACCACCCAGCCATTATTTTCTAGCCTCCCAATGAAAATATTTTTCCTTTCTTTTTGGTGTAATCACTATCCAAGAATTATTCTTAGATTGTGTGAAAGATAACTTTTTGTTTAAGGCTTGATGAGCCTTCTAGCTAGCAATGGAGAACCGTTGAACCTTGTGAAGGCTTTTGTTATCATTTGTGTGGATTACTGTTAGAGGCAAGACTGTGTGTTGCTCTTGACCTTGAAAAACCTGTCAAGGAGTCTAGCCACTATTTTATAGAGATCTTTCTTATTAGATTTAACTCTAAATTATGATATCTAAGAGGTAATCCTTCATTAGATGATTGATTTGATTTATTAAAATCCTATTTGAATTGTTATGAGTCCTTCCTAAAAAATCTATAGGGAAGTCTAGCTATTTCTATGTTTACCACTTTTGCTTCTTATTTATGTAATTTTATGAATTTTAGAAATTCTATATCTACATGAGGTTGTCATATCTAGATCGTACAACTTGACCTCATGGTTTAGAGGTGGTGGTTAGGTGAAATACATACAATGCATTAAAGCAAAGAGTTACCACATAACTGAGGTAAAAGTTACACAGAGATGCAATTGGTAAGGTAAGTTACCTACTCAACTAGTTTTTACATGTTTGGTGAGTCACTCAAGGTCATATAGGGATGAAAGAGGTCCTAGGTCATTAAGAAGATTCAATTGTTGAACTTCTCATATTATAGTTAAAGGCTATAATTGTGACAAAATAATAAGAATAATCATTATAGTATTAAAATTTGACTTAATGATTACTTATCGCACGTAATTAACACCAAACATGTTTCTATTCATATAGGATATACAAAAGTGAAAATGGCTACAAGCTTATCACTATGTAGCATAGTTGATGCTAACAAGTTGACTAGGCTAAAATTTATTGCATAGTTTTGTAATCTCAAAATAGTTTTGACATAAGAAAAGAAGACATATGTTTTTGAGAAACCTATACATGATGAGCCTTTTATTGATGCTTCTGAGGAAGTTTGGGCCACCTATAGCAATTTTAAAGAAAATTCTGAGCAAGCTGCATATGTGATGCTGGCCAGTATGGTACTCGACCTCCAAAGCAACATGAGACTATGAAAGCTCAAGACATCATCTTAAACCTTAGAGAATTGTTCGATAAGGAAAGACGCATTGAGAGTTTGATATCTCAAAGGCATTGTTTTAAAGTAGGATGTTAGAAGGTACCCCAGTAAGGACTCATGTGCTAAAAATGATAGGATTAATCACACGTCTTAAATAGTTGGGTTAAAAGACCGTGAATTATCCATTAATCTAGTTCTTTTTCTTTTTTCTCCAAGCTTTGCCTAATTTATGTTGAATTTTAACATAAGCCATCTCCATACGACCCTCTCGAGTTTATTGAATATGTTGACCATGGTAGAGAATTTCATCACCAATGAGAAGGTTATCCACCTTATTGCTTTTTCATCTAACACTACCAAGGAAAAAAAAGAAATCAAAATAGGATATGCCTCCAAGCTTAAATAGTTTAAAGCCAACTGGTGGCATCAAGTTCAAAAGAGAAAGGATAAATGGACTTGCTATCACTACAAAAAACTTGATCATTTAAGGAAAACTACAAGGAGTATCCTAAGATGGTTAATGAAAAAAAATGAAAAAAGTTTCCACCTCAAGTGAAAACCTTGAAACATTTACTTTCTTTTGGTATATGTTACCCGGTTATTGGTACTAAATATGTAGGACATAGTATAAAGACTATGGACAATAAGGAAAAGGCTAAGTTATGATGGACCGAGTAGAAAGAAGCAACCTGTTGATGATGATCAAGCTTACCACCCTAATTATGAGAATTATTAAGAACTTCCAGTTATGATTTATTATTTATGGAAACATTGATGTTTTATTTTATTTTGGCTATATTGACTAATTATGAAATTATTTTAGGATAATGTTGAGAATATATATATATATTATTGCGATCATATAAATGCCATGCTAGTTTTAATTTCCTAAATTTAATAAATGATAAGAGAATTATTCTATAAACATGATCTACCGTATGGTTTATATCATATGTCAAAGGCCCAAACCAACATAAATTGAAATTCAAAATGAGATTTTGAATTCCTTACAAGAATCTTACACATGTAGGATTTAGCAAGAGTGATCATGAGTTATTAAAAGTTAATAAGCATGATTATGTGACGACAAGTTGTTTCAAACTTGGATGTAATGTTAAAAGGGCTCTAAACTAGAAATTGCATACCTATATCCATGGGCAATCAAATAAAATATTTCTTTTTAAGCTTGTGAAAATGATTAGTTTTGCCTCATCAGCTATGAAGCAAGTTAATTCTAATAGTTGTAAGACAACTAAGCCATACGACTAGAATCAAGGTCTCATTATGGTCTAAACAATTTAATGACTTGATAATGGAGATTGTTGCATATGAATGAACATATTCTCCACTAAAGACACTAATAGCAAATTGTTTCAAGTGCAACTAGAAGATGTTAGTGTATGTTCTTGCAATCAAATTGGGATAATGAAGACATACATTAATTGCATCCTAGTTGCTAGCTGAAATAACACAAGGTTTTCCTTTATGTTACTAGCATGACTGACTATCATGAAACCACTAACTAGATGAAGCCCATGAAACACAATGGTCTTGAAAAGATGTAACAAGTTACGACAATAAGATCATTATTCATCAAAGTTATTTTTGTAAAAATATTCTTGGTCATTGTATTGTCAAGGTAGGGCATTAACAATGCATAAAGGCTAGCATATGCTAAGCCTCCATGCATTTGATGCATGCAAACCTTTGATCTCATTAGTTAAATATAGATATACTAGTGGATAGCATATAGGTCCTTGTTCTATGGAAACAAGTTCACTAGACATGGCCCGTATAAGAATTTTATTTAGTATTAGTCGCTTAAGTGTCTATGGAATAAGTTCTCATGTGCCAATGGTGTAAATAGTCCTTAGACTTGTGATACCAAGTCATCTGTATAGGGAGTGTCATGCTTTGATTCCATCATCCATAATAAATGGGTACTTAAAGTACGGTTGTTTTAAGTATGGCAGTAAGCATAAAGAAGATGGATGAGACATCTAGAAAAGGATTCACCACTCCTAGTGATTGGAGATGTATCCTAACTGATCTTTGCTATGGTTAATAGGATTAAAGCCTCTGGCTGGGGCATAATGAATTATGAGGAATCATTTCTTAAAGATTCAAGATCGTTAACCATGAGTTGGAAGATCTAACATGGATTGAAGTATGAGTAGACACTATACCATGCTCATGCTTATTCTGAGATATATGGTGAAGAACTGTATTACATTAATAAGTTGGTTACTGAAAGGTTTTAATGAGGTCACATTGACTCTTCAACATTTGGGTGATCATGATAGGTTGCTATATCCCACTTTTGATCTATGAACATGATTAATGAGATCAATTACGTGCATTGCCAACATGTTAAGAACTTAATGGGTCACACACAATAAGATGATATTGTTGGATTAAATTTGGGATTCAATTAAGTTACCTTAATTAAGTAAAAGGTAATTAAATGGAAGATGTAATTGAAAAGATAAATTAAGTTTTAATATAAGACATAAAATTAGATTTAAGAAATCTAAAATTTTGTTGTCTTTTTATGACATCGTGGATAAGATTATCTTATTCAGATGATGTCCAAATTAGGACACACCATGTTTAGGCAGATAATGTCTTGGCTGATTATCCCTTAGATTTTTTTTAAAATATTAATTACTTGATAATAAATATATAAGAAGATTATCATTATTAATTAAAATTTTTTAATTAAATATAAATTTTTATTTAGATAAAATTCATAAAAGAATATATATTTGCCAAATTAGGTTTTTACCAATTTATCTTTGTAATTATTTGGTAATTATGTAAGATAAATTAATTTGTTTAGATAAATTTAAAGTTTAATTGTTGAATTAAAACTCTAATAGAAACTTATCTTAACAAACTACTTATAGCACACTTAGATGGATTTCATACTACATTCATTATGCTAAGGTTTAAATCCCATTGCCCATGCGATGTGCTAGGTTCGACCACAGTAATTTGTCAAGGGATAAACACTCAAATTACTTTTACTTAAGGTGAAAGAGTTTCACTTAAGGTATGATTTTGATCATGATCCAAATTCCCCCTTTATGAGAGATAAGCAGCGGCTAAGCATAGAATAAGTAGGAATAAACCTACACACTATGTGAGACACTTTTGAGAAGTGATTAGAAAATTAAGAAAATTATTCTCTAAAATTTTCTCTTTAATGATGCCACCTTAAAGAAAGAATAAACACTTAGCCACCATCTTTTAACCTCTCAATGAAATTATTTTTTTCCCTTGTTTGGCATAATTGCTATCCCAAAAACGTTCTTAGATATGTAAAAAAAGGAATCTAATCAAATTCCCTTTTGGTTAAGGTTCAATGAACCTTTTAGCCAGCATCAGAGAACTGCTAAACCATGTAAAAACTTCTACTATCATCTGTGTGGATTACTAATAGAGGCAAGATTGTGTGTTGCTCATGACTTAAGAAAACCTATTAGGAAGTCCAACAGCCACTCTACAGATATATTTCGAATTGGATTTAACTCCAGATTATAATATATCTTAGAGTAAGCTAATCCCTTATCAGATGATTGATTTAATTATATTGAAATTTGATTTAAATTGCTATACATAAGTCCCTACGTAAAAATCAGCAAGGCAGTTTGGCTAATTCTTTGTTTATAACTTTCGTTGCTTATTTATGTAATTTTATGAATTTTTAAAATTTTATATCTACATAAAGCTAGACTTTACTAAGATTCAGACCCCTTCAGTAAGATATGGCCACTGTGAGTAAGGGTTTCTCTCTGGAGAATGATCTAAGTTTGTCCATATATCTCAAATCAAAACATGCCCCAATATGAAGATTTTAGCCCTTTTGACTAGAG
>JBBYHK010474015.1:0-19371 GCA_038382065.1 Adansonia grandidieri | reverse complement strand
TTTAACCGAACCGAATTAACCAAATTTCATCGGTTAAATCGGTTAAGTCGGTTTGAACCGACTTATGCTTACCCCTAGTTTAGGTATCATAGATATACGAAGTTTAGCTAAAGAAACATTTTATGTTCTTTGTACTCTGTATGCCAAAATTCAATAGATTGAAGATTTGAAATTTGGAAACTTGTTGATATTTTGATTGCAGTAAGGCAGAAAGTTCAAAACTTTTTGAATGCTGCTTGTACCGGGAATCTTGATCTGCTCAAGAATAAGGCAATTTATCTTGTTTTTAATTTTTTAGTATTATTCTAAGAGTTAAATGTTAATGATTTTGCGTGTGTGTGTATGTGTGTTTTTTTTTTTGGATTTTTGGATGTTTGTTTCGAGTAGAGATTGCTGCTGAACTTGATGAAGGGAAGGGACTGGCGAAAACGGTGGCGGATATTAAGGATGCGAACAAACGAGGGGCGATTCATTTTGCGGCAAAAGAGGGCAAGACCGAGGTGTGTAAATAACTGTTGGAAGAATCGAAGCTTGATGTCAGCACAAAAGATGAAGATGGTATGCATTCGATTTTTGCGTCTTAATGCTTTGTTCTTTATGTTATTTTATTGAATTCTTAAAAATGCAGGTGAGATTCCTCTTCTTCATGCTGCCCGGCAAGGTCATACGCTCACTGCAAAATACCTTCTAGAGCATGGTGCCAATCCTGCTATACCGAGCGACTTAGGTGCCACTGCTTTACATCATGCAGCGGGAATAGGTGCTTCTCTTTAGCTTCTGCGTTCCTTTTGTTAGGGTGGTGGTCATTATTTCTTCGATTCTGACGTAGTTGTGCACTAATCCGAGTTCAATATTATGTTAGTAGATAACGATTATTTTCGTTGCTATTGTCTATGACCGTTTAACCACCCGCAACTATATTCTTTTCTTAATCCACCTTTGTGATTTTTTTTTTTTTTTTCACTTCCAACTTGCTTGCAGGGAATATCGAGTTGCTGAATTATATACTGGGCAAAGGCGTTGAGGTTGATTCACAAAGCGATGCTGTCACCCCTTTAGTTTGGGCTGCCGGTCAAGGCCAACATGAAGCCGTAAAACTTTTATTAGTGCATTATGCTAATGTATGTTTTCTTTTCATGTCATAGTACCTCTAATGCGAAAATAGAATAATGCTAGGAACTCGAGAACTTTTGTGTTCGGATTCTTGTTTCTAATAGTTTCTTTGACGCAAGTTTGTCTTCTCCGCTTATGATGATTACTTCTGCAGCCGAATGCTGAAACCGAAGACATACCACTCCGTTGCTGTCATCTGTGGCAGCAGGTTCACTTGCATGCTCGGACTTGTTGATTCAGTTTCGTATCTTCTTAGTTGGACAATTTTTTTCGCTTATAATAAAGTGCTGGCATTTAAAAGAGAAAGTACTAAATCTTTTGTTATATTTTTAGTAGGTCTGCTTGACTGACTTTTAAATGGGAAGCTTGTCAACTTCGTAAACAATTCTAAAGTTTCCTCTTTTTTTCCATTTATGATCTTTTTATCTTTTCAACCCTAAGTAGATGGATTACTAATAGATACTATCATTTGATTTGGATGCTAGAGCCTATATTGCTTCGGCTCTTTATTATTTTTGAATTATTTATATTAAACACATATTTGAAAAAGTTGTACAGATATAACTTTTCAAAAATCCTTCAAATATATAGAAGAATTTAAAAAAAAAAATTAAATATATCCATATCAAATACATACATATATCAGACACTCATACTCGAGTCAGAGTAACATAGACTAGAGTGTTTATTATGCTTAAAATTTGTATTTGCATTATGCCATTTCATGTTAACGATTCATTGTTTTCACTGAGTTTTGCATTTTCTCATATGCAGGCAGGTGCTGAAGTGAATGTTACAGCTGGTGGAGCAGCTCCTTTGCATATCGCAGTTGATAATGGAAGCCCGGAATTAATATACAGCTTACTGAAAGCGGGAGCTGATCCAAATGTCACCTATGAGATGAGGTCACTAACGCATTCATTGTCAAAAATATAATCATCACCACTTTGCTTTAAAGGATTTTAGCGATCCGTTTGCATGTACTAGTAGGTATTGGGAAGTTTATTGCAGTTAACTATCGGATGGTGAGGTACCAAACTGTTACGTAAAGCAATGTTTCTATTGTCTTCCAAAATGTGCATTTGGGGCTTCGAAGTTATGAAGCAAGGCATCCGTGGAATGGAGGTGCTAGTTGTTTCTATTAATACATTTGTTGCAAACTAGGTTACTCTGATTCTCTATTTTTTTTTAAAATATTCATATCTTATACATATTTAGACATACGTATCATAATACGTCTTCTAAATACATAAAAAAAAACTTTAAAAAATTTAAATATATTTATGTTATATACATACTTATATCCGATACTTACTCTCGAATTTGAGTAAATAGGTTCCAAATAATAGGTTTTTACTTGTATTGAACCCGTGGATAGGAGTTAGATAAAAAAAGTAAGATTAGTTAAGTTTACTGCGTTTTTCTTATGTTACTTTAACTCTTTATTTTTCTTGAAGTATTCATCTTTAAAACTTATATCTAATACATATCCGAACATAATATGAAGATATGATCTTTCAGAGATCCTCTAAATACATGAAAAAAATTTTAAAAATAATTAAATATACTCATATTGAATACATATATATAACCGACGCTCAAAATCAAGTGTGAGTAGCATAGTTTTTCCCCAAGGATTTTTAGTCCTTCTCTCTTAATTTTGAGGAAAGTAAAGCATAACTCCACGAAGTACGAAATTGTTGTTTATATAGATTTATCAGTTGACTTCATCCAGCATTTATTTCTTCGTTCATCTCATCACAGGATGGCTAGAAGCCCATACAGGTTGCCGCTGCCAGAGGCCAACGTGAGGCAATCAAGATCCATTTTCCTTTGACATCAAGAACCCACGCCATTCCCAAGTGGAGTGTAGATGCGATTCTTGAATATATGCAGTCTGAATCTGACAAACAACTAGCACTAATTGTCGAATTACTTCTTTACTTTCGCTACTATTTTCATTTGGTATTTTGCTTGTTTAGGGCCGGAAATTCGCGATCATATAATCTTTAATTTTGATGATCTATGCTGTTTGTTTGTTTAAAATTGTAATTAAAAATAATTTCGCTTTCAACTTAAAAATGCCATTTTAGCTAATATCGACATGTGCTAAGAAATTGATTATGTATCGTATGAGAGGGAAAGGAAATTCCCTTACTAAAGAAAAAAAGAAAAAAAAAAGAAATTAATTATGTATCTTTCAATTTTAATACGAATCAAATTTAAGCAGATCGTGAGCTTTTATCTTGTATTATTTTAATTTTTTATTTTTTTAAAGCATTTATATTCAACGTATATTTGAATACGTGTATAAGAATTATAACTTAAAAGTTCTTTAAATACATGAAAAAACAAAAAAAAAATGAAACTTACTCATGTCGGATGTGTATCTATATCTAACACTCATACCGAAATCCGATCAACATGGCTTTACTCTTTTACACGGCTTCCTTATTCTTCTTGGAATGCAAATGTCAACATAACTGGTTATTTATATTTATTTTAGAGATGAATTTTGCAGGAGGAAAAGAAAAATCCGAAGGAATTGAAGGCAACAAGGGACACTGCATTGCCAAGAAACGATCTCCCCGAGGTGTCCCCTTTACACTATTTAGTGATTTTTCATGTTGATTTTGTCATTCTAGTTTTTGCTTGTTAGGTTACTTCCATCCTTTTGAGTAACGGGCTTTAAACGACATGATTCCCGTGGTTTTTCCTTGTGCTTAACTGTTGCTTGTAATTTTCATGGCCGGAATTGGTACTTGATGCAATACCTCAGAGTTTGAAGTAATGAAAGAATATATATATATATATATATATATATATATATATATATATACATGTGTGTGTGTTGTCCTCCTTATGTATCTTACCTAATTTATCTAGGTGGCACCCGAAGCAAAGAAGAAAGCTGCGGAAGCCAAATCCCGAGGAGACGAGGCTTTCAAAAGAAAAGATTTTCATATGGCTGTCGGTGCATATACACAAGTAAGATATTAATCTCATTTGTGAAATTGCATTAAACTGTTTCATCTATTCTATAATACAAGGTTGTATTAAACGTATCGGTATTTGATATTTACACTTCAATTCAAGTAATTTAGCGAAATCATATTTCCCGGCACATCATGGCAAGCAAAATTTTTTTCTGGCATTTTCGTGAATCGAGTTTCTATGTGCCTTTGGAAGTGGCTAACTAATTTTAAGAACACAATCCTGTGAATTAAATATCATCGGCTGATGCACTTGCAGGCGATTGATTTAGATCCCACCGACGCTACATTGCATTCGAATAGAAGCCTTTGTTTGATCCGTCTCGGACAAGCTGAGCATGCTTTAACTGATGGGAAGGCTTGCCGATCATTAAGACCAGACTGGCCGAAAGGTTGCTATAGGGAAGGTGCGGCGTTGCGCTTGTTGCAGGCATGTTACAATCCTTTAACATAGTTGTCAAAGTTTCATACTCTTTTTTATTTATTTGTTTATTTATTTATTTATTTTTGTTTATATTACTTTGATTTTTTATTTTTTCTTAATAGCACACATTTCTGAATATGAGTATAAAAATATAATCTTTTAAAGATCATCTAAATACACAGTAAAACTTAAAAAAAAATTAACATAGTAATGACGGACGCATATCCATATCCAATGCTTATATCTGAATCTGAAAAATATAGATTTTTGTTATCTAACCATTTTTGGCTACACTTTTAAGTGCAGAAATATGATGAAGTAGCCAATGGAGTGAAGCTTTACCTTGAAAATAAAGAGCTTGTAAATGCTTTTAGGTCTGTAATCTCACTCTTTATCTTTTCTAGATTATCGGACTCTTCATTTTCTTTGAAATACTTATGTCTGATACTTGTATTTGGTATTTATATTTGACACATATTCGAAAATAAGTATGAGGATAAAGACCGTTTTATTCTTGCCATATCGACTTCATAGTGAGTCTAAAATTCTAGCTTTGTTTTTGCATTGGCTGTAATATATATATATATATATATATATCTTCTTTGATTAATCTGCAAAATTTACAGGGAAGCTGTTGAAGCGGGGAGGAAGTGTCATGGTACAGATCCGGAAAAATCTAATTAGTTTTCCGAGCTCATAGACCGAAGATTTTGAGAAGACGAAATGCGCCCTGCTGAATCTTTTTTCAGGAGAAGGTCATGTTTGAAGGGGATGTTTATTAATCGAACGAATGATTCGCGCGAAACAACACAACGGAAAGTTATGATCATGAGAATGTCGCGTAGAAGCATGTTTAAGAGCAAATTTATGTCAATATTTTTTCCCATGAGAATTGCATGCTTCCTTCACTCGTATGGGTTTCATGACTGAACTGAATATTATAGTTTTATATATATATATATATATACACACTCTTTGCAAGAGGCCTTTGAATAGGTATAGCTTCAAGGAGAGCTTGACATGCTTTAGTTTTCGAAACCCATCTTTCCTTTTCCTCGTAAGTCCCTAAGTTGCTTTGTGTTGTAATATTGGTATCATTTTATTTTGCTTTAAAATCCGTATGCATCGCTCGATCTTAACTCTTTGGGCTTTGCCATGAAAATTGTGTTTGGACCTTTTCAATAAAACAATTATATATTTAAAAAAATGAATTCGTGTTTTTATTTATTTATTTAAGATGAAAATGTTCAAACCACTACCTTAAAAACAAGAAAGTATGAAACTTGGATTTAATCCAATTAGTATATTCAATGAAAGATTAAATTTAATTGATCTGAATTTAAAAATCAACACCTACAATTAATTCTTTTAATGTCAATTATAATCTTTTTCGTATTAAAAGACCAAAAAGCATACACTTGAATGAAATGTTTGATATCAATTTTGAATTTCAGTTGTAAATATATGATATAATAACACTATTTTAATAAGCCCCAGTACATGTAAGTAGAGACGCGAAAGTTTATAGACAATTGGTGAAGAAACTTAATTTGAATGTGATATTATGATTGTTATATTGTAATTCAAGTTTTTTTCACTACTGATATTCATCACAGTCAATAATATTTATTATATTACAATTGTGATAAATATAACGTGATAGAAAATATATCTTCGACCATAATTTAAATGGTGGAGGCACTTTCACCACCAGCACAAGGCCATCAGTTGATAATTTTTTGAAGGTGAACAATATTTGATATGTAGTGCCACAGAACCAAACTGGCAGCAGCTAAGGTTGTTGACACAAATCCTTGCCACCGGCTTGGCGCCAACATCATTGGGGAAGCAGCACTAGCCAAGCTATTTAAATCCCTTGCATTAGATGATAAGCAAAGGCAACTCAAGGGCACTTGAACTATTAGGGAGGGGTTGCCAAAAAATCATTTATTACATTTGATCAAAGATTTAAATTGCTGCTGGGGACATGTTTCTGGTCGAGTAACATTTAGTATAATTACGGATACAATAAAATTTTATTATAATTAATTATATTAAATATCAATAATAATAAAAATTAAAATTATAAAATAATAATTATAATGTTACGTTTGCATTTGACCGTGGTGAAGATTGATTCAAAGCTATTGCCGCTGAATATTTTCAAGATCAGACCTTGGAAAAAGGGTTCATATCTTCCACAATGTACAGATAAGCATACGAACAGAGTCAAAATGGGCTGCTGAAATGTGTCATCATACAACAGCCTCCGCATAAATCGTGGCTGATTAAGATAAAATAGGATTGGTAATATTAGATATAATATAAAAAATAATTAAAATATAATATAAAATGTAATATAAAAAATATAAATATAATATAAATATATAAATATTTTAAAATTTATAATACAAATTATTTATATAATAATATTTATATAAATATTAAATTTTTTAAATATAATTATAATATAATAAAATATATAAATATTAAAAAGGCTCAGCTAGTAATATAAGAATAATCCAATCTTTACCTTTCATATAATCTTGATATTGGCTGACATTTACTCGATTACTTTTCAACACATCTATCATTAATTCACATGTTTGGACTTTAATCATGGATCAGGAATTCTCCACGCATATGATTCCGGATTAGAAGCATCTTGAAGGGTTACATAGATGGATCAAATTACACTTATTCAAAAATTAAATAATTTATTCAATTTTATAAATTAATTTTAATTATTGGTGATTAAGTAAAATAATATTTTTTATTTAACTTTAATTATAAAATATATAAATATTAATTAAAAATAATTTTTAATATTTTATTATATTTTAAATAATAATTTAAGTTGAATTAAGTTATATTTATATTTGAACATAAATTTTAATTTTTTTTTGGGCCGTGGCTCGCCCATCAATAGGTCTAGATTAAATCCATATTGCATTCATAAGTTAAGATTGAGGTAATATTATGAAAATGTTTACTCTAATTAAATTTATGTATAGTGAGTTATATTATTCAGACTCTTCACTTAAAAAATTATTCGTATCCAAACATATTTAATATATTTTTTAATATAAATATAATGTATAATTTTTTAAATATATAAAAAAATTAAAAAATATTAAATATACATCTTTATTCGATGCTCATCCTCCAAGTTTGAGTGATATAATTCCTCCGTTGGTCACAAAGCAATGTTTTGCGTAAACTTTCCTCCGCCTATTACGGTAGCTTCTGTTTGACAAAATGAAAGTATGATGTTCCATGAACGGTTTTAGATTTGACTATATTCTTGACAACGTTATTAACCCATGATTAGCAAAAACTGACCTCAGACGGTACAAGTTGAATTTTGGGCAAAATTTTATCAATTCGATTAGGCTCAGTTTAAAATATTATTTAATAATAAAAATAATATTTATATTTAAATTTAATTATAAAATATATAAATATTAATATAAAATAATATTTTAATAATATAAAGAACAAAACAATGAATTTTTTTAACCTAACTCCATTCTAGATAAAACTATTTAAAATTTTCAGATTGCGGATCATCGTCTAATTAATTTTGAGCTCAAATTGTGGTGTTTAGTAATTGAAGTTTTTGTAAGATATGATTAATCACTAACAAAAGGATCACAAATTCTTTTGCTCCTCATTTCATTGGTTAGCTTAGTTAGTTATAAACTGAACTTCTCCTAGAGACAGTGAGTTAGATGCTGCTTTTGTGATTCAATACATTGAAAAGGAAGGAATTGAGTTAAATGTAAGACAAATCTAAGATTTAATTTTGTTGGTTCATGAAACTACATTTAAGTTGTGATTATAAAAATCGGATCGAATCGATTGGTCGGGCCATTTGAATTGGGAGCTATTTAGTTTGGTATAGTGTATTAAACCAATGAAATGTTGAACCGGCATAGAATTAGTAAAAAATGGGTTTTGTATTTTTAAAAATTTTTTTGTTTATAATTTATGAGATTTAAACTTTTAAGCTATTAATTTTGTATTAAACATCATACTATTAAGCCAAATATATTTTTTATTAATTACAAACAAAATTTAATATTTGTTTAGCATTAAAACTATTTTTAAATATTAAAACGAGATTTTGATGTTGAACCAAAAATTGGAGGTCCAGTCGGTTCAACCTTTGGTCCATTTTTTAACATTGCCTTTAAGAAATGACGTTTGACAAATTTAAAATTCATATTTTGATATCTGTAATCTCTTCCCCTATCCCTAAGTTGCGTCTATCTATGTTGCTCTAACTCTTCATTTATCTTGAAGCACATGTGTCTGACACATTTTCGAATATGGATATAAGGATATGACTTTCTAAGAATCTTTTAAATACATGAAAAATTTTAAAAAAAATTAATCACACTCAAATTAAATACATACCCTTATTTGATACTTAAATCTAAATCCGAGTAATATAGTCATCCACCTTTGTAAAAAACTAAAGTAAAATAAATAAATGTAAGAGACTAAGAGTATACTGCGAAATGCTGCTATTAGACCAGAAAGGAAACTGATGCTTAGGACATTTAGCAACGAACTTGCAAGTAAGTGCTACTTTTTTATTACAGGATTTATTTAGTAGTGATTTTATTCTTACAGAGCATTTATTAATGAGCCAATGATGAAACTGTCATTTAATTTTTGTAACTTTAAAAGAAAATTGACGTTTTCAGTCACCACAGTCGACAAAGTCATAGTTCACAATGAGGTGTCCTCGAGCAATGCCATTCCCGTTAGTGTCGAGCTGTGTAAACACATTAACATCCAAATCAAGGCCTCCATTGCTGCACTGGTCGACGATTCTCACCGTTGCTTGATCGTTGGTCTCGGTGTTGGTCACCTAAAAAAACATAAAAAAAATGATTTTATCATACGCAGGAATTTAAAAAGCGGTTACAGATGCATTTTTTACTTGCATCGCGTTTATTGCGGTTGCAGACATAATGAACGTTATTACAATCAATTATAGTAAAATATCGATTATGATATCAATAACATGAAGTGCCAAAACAGCTAAATAACGACTATAACATCACATTGTGGCTGCTATTTAAATCCTTAATCATACTAGAAAGTTTAATGAACTTTTATAATTGCTGTCTTGCTATGTTATCTGGATTTTGTATGAGTGTGTGGATGCAAGAATATATCAATTATAGATATACTTAATCTAAATATATGTTGGATATAAATATCCTTTAAGGAACATCAAGAATTCAAATAACATAGTTTCCTTAAAATGATTGATGAAAAAACTAGACTACTTTAACTAGAAATTGGTGGCCAGTCTAGTGCGGTGCTTATAGAACCAATTGATGGATTTTTAAAATTTTTTTTTATAAAAATATATTTGTAAGTGATGAA
This sequence comes from Adansonia grandidieri, assembly GCA_038382065.1. Lineage (NCBI taxonomy): Eukaryota > Viridiplantae > Streptophyta > Magnoliopsida > Malvales > Malvaceae > Adansonia > Adansonia grandidieri. The sequence continues at coordinate 9,438 of JBBYHK010474015.1, read as the reverse complement.
ACTTGAACTTATTACTTATTATATTAAAAATTATATTATTAATCCAAAATAAATATTCTTATTAATTGTTTACTATACTTATTACTTATTTAAAATTTAAAATATTTTTTAACATTTAAAAATTATTTAATTTAATTTGATTGATTCAACCAGTATAATCGATCAAATCGATTGAACTAATAATAAAAAATTATATTAGTTTAATTTTTAATCCAATTTTTTTTAGCATTGCTAGAAATAAATTGATATACAACTTTCTTTGAACATTTTCATTTCTAATTAATCTATCAAAAAGAACTTTTTCAAGTAAAAAAATTAAAGTAAAAAGAATTGCTTTTACCCTTAAACACCTCCCGCAAGCAGCTTGACCTTGAGGGCCAACCGGACCGCAAAACGCAGTCCATCCATATCTTTGACGCCATTCCAAAGGCCGATTGGCATCCCACGTGGCGCAGAAAGCACTTGCGGCAATCAAGTCCCAGTTAATCAGCTGGGGGTTGTAAAGATGGTAAGTGGCTCTCACATTGGTAGCACTTTGGGCAGCACTTGAAGCCACCATGCAAGCTAACAACACAATGCAAAGCCTCAGTTTATCCATTTTTTTTTCCTTTGTTTTTTCCCTGTAGTTTTCGTTGCCTTAAAATGGATATGGGGTTTATCAATTTATAGGGAAGTATAGCCTAATATGTTCACAGGATTGCCCTTCCGTGTGAAGACTGCAACTTAACTATTACCAAGTCCGTATTTGACTTTTCCTTTTTATATCTTTCCAGTCAGCAAAGATAAATTCTAGATCATCACGACATTTCTGAAACATTTTCTGGTTCTCTGATTTAATTCTTCATGTTATTCTAATTTTACCAGATGTTATTGAAAAATAATAAAAAAAATTACGAATATTGATATTTAAATTTTCATCATTGAATGTAATTTTTAGAGGTGTAATAAGCCAGATTGGATTCAAAGCAAGCTTATATGATATTAATGTAACTTATACTTACTTAAATCTAATTAAACCCAAAATATGGGTTCCGAACTTTATTTATATCCGTTTATTTTTTGATTCTAATATTTTTATATAAACTTCCTCAAATACACGTGACAAGATAATGCAAGTTTGAACATGGAAATGAAAAATCAATTTTTGTGTGATTATTTGTCTAGGTTTTAGTCTTAAGCTCATTTGTGTGATAGTTTGTGTATTAATTTTTGTTGTTGTGATGCGAAGAATCGTAGTCTTTCACGCAAAGCTGAAACTGGTCTTGGCTGAATTTTCCATCAACTTAACCTTTGAACATGGAATTACAGATAGAGATGATAGTAATATGATATCAACAAGACACATTTAACGTACTTATCATAATTAAGATTTTGATATATTTAAATTTAATATTATTATATATTTATATAATTAATATAAAAAAATATGAAATACGATATATATATATATATATATAAATTATCAAATCTAAATCTAAATCGAACATCGTATGATGAATAGTTTCAGCCTTGATAAAGTTAGCATATCTTTTTGACTATCTTCACCAAAATATTTATGCATTCCATACAATAATTTCATATAAATTAATAAAATTCTTTTTTTTTTTTATTAAAAGAATACTTACCATGATCTGTCATTTTAGTAATTATTTGGATGCATTAAATAACCAAAATATTTATTAGTTTCTTCAGGCAAAATGATTCTTTTAAATTAAAAGGAGTCATTGTTTCGAACTGAAAGAGACATATCTTTAGATGATGAAGTTTTACGAGACATGTAGACGTCTAAAAAAAATGATCCCTTTAATGTAAGCGTACGTAAAAATAATGATTAAATCCCAGTATGAATAATGAAGCAGGAGTCGTCCAAAACCCGATCATCACACATCGTAGCACTTGAGGGCCAGCATTTCTACAGAAACTGGTATATCCATACTAGCTGCGCCACTCCAAGGGCTTATTGGCATCCACATGGGTCCATCCGTAAGCTACAGAGAATTACCCTGACACTCAATAACTTGCTGGTTGCCACAGGCTGCTTTACCTTGATCAGGACCAAACAAGCCAGTCCATCAAGGGTCGGGTCTTGATGGGCCTGAGTTAGAAGGGTTGGACTTTGACAATGACCTTAACAATGATTTTTAAAATTGATTCAATTTAAACATTATTAATAATAAAAATAATATTTTATTAAATTTAAATATAAAATATTAATATAAAAATATTTTAATAATATGATAAATAATAAAATAGATTTTTGAATCAGACCAGGCTCGGTCTAATGGAAAAGTCTAATTCGATACATATTTGCTGCACCACTCCAAGGGCTTATCGCCATCCACTTCGGCACAAAAAGACTTATGCGGGACTACATGGTCCCAGTTAATGATGTTAACGGAAGCATAACACCTTTAATAATTATAATATAATTAATTAATTAATTCATATAAAATTTATTAAAATTTTATGTGAAACTTATATTTATAAACGGTAGATTTTTACATAATTTTTAAATATGATTAAATAATCATAGTATTGTAATAAACATAATTGCAAGTAGAGATTTTCATGGAGTGGGTTGCTAACTGAACAAATCTTGAATTCTAAGTTTAGCCCTAAATTCAACCTGACCTGATCGCTCATATAACCCACATTTATTATTTATAATTAATTTTATAATTAAAAATTATTTTTATATTAATATTTATATATTTTATAATTAAATTTAAATAAAAATATTTTTTTTAAATATTAAATATCAATTAGAGTTGAGTTTAAACCCAAGCTTGACTTGAATTGGGTGAGTTACTTAGGCCCTTGAATATGCCTAATCCAATTGTGTTAACATTATCCAATTTATTAACTTAATTGGTCATTAATCTTCACAACAGAAATAAATCTTTGGATTTGGTATAATTTTTATGGGGCTAAGTCTATTGGACTGGATTTAAGATTATGTTAGTAATTGGTCCTGATTATATTATTGAGCTTGATCATTTAATTGGACCTTCGGATGAATTGGTCCCAAATTAAAAAAAAAAAAAAAAGGTAAAAAATAATAAAATTAATTAAAATAAACATAGTTCACATTTTACCATGCTCCTTAGTGATTCTAAAAGTATATAATATATTGTTATGTCTTTATTTTATGTCACTGAATTTAGCATTAATTATATATATATTATAATATTTTAATTTTATTAAATTATATTATTAAATTTTTATTATTAATAAATTAAGTTACTTACATTGATTTTATTAAGTAATTTTAACGAAAAAATAGACTCAAAGTTCATCCCAAAAGTACATCACTGATTTTCCTTAGTAATCTTGACCTTATGAACAACCATTTTGATTTATTCCAAATTGTAAAGAAAAATTGCAGCAAACATAAACTTGCAAGTTGCAAGCAAGCTCGCATCAAATAATTATGATTTTTTATATTTATTTCAAAGAAATTCAATGAATATTTAAATATATGATTCATTTTTTTATATGCAAACAATGAAGTTTTTTTTTAATTCTATAAATAAAACTAAAAAATTATTATATGCCTTATTTTTTTAATTTTTATACTTTAAAGTCTATTTATCATCTCAATAACTCTATTCACAAAGTCTAAAATATCAACTAACGATGTATACATATTTTTTTTTCATTTCTATTTGTTTTCAAAAATTAATACTATAAACAAATAAATTGAGGGTTTTTTTGGGGGGGGGTAAAGAGAGGTTGGAACCCTAATTTGAGTAAAAGAACCATGCATCAAATATTAAATTAATTGTTCAGATATTTTTAAATTTTCTTTCAATTATTGAAACACTTGAAGTAATTAATCATTTTAAACTTAAGCCTCCATTTCCTATTTTATATGGGGTTTTCAAATTTTTTTTTTTGTCTATCCCTTCAATAGGAAAGCAATTAATTCTCACAACAATGATTGAAGTATAATATAGCTAACTAATAAATGTTATGTTAGATCTAAGACAACTATTATTATCAATATTTTTTTTTTATTTTTTTAACTAGAAAAAACCGGTAAAAGATAGATTTTATTTTATTTTTACAAAATTTTGTTTGTAATTGACGAGATTTAAAACATTTAACCTATTAATTATATATTAAAGATCATACAAATAATATTTAATATTTATTTTACGTTAAAAATAATTTAAATTTTAAAAAGGAGGTTTTGAGGTTGAACCAAAAATCATAGATCCTCTCGGTTCAACCTTCGATCAACTTTTTTAACATTACCTTTAAAAAATAATTTCAATAAATTTAAAATTAATATTTTAATATCTACAATCTTTTTTTTATCTCTAAGTTGCATCCTCTTTGTAAATAAATAAATAAATAAATAAATAAATGTAAGCGTATAAAGCGAAATGTGCTGCTATTAGACCAGAAGGAAGCTGATGCTTAGGACACTTGGCAACGAACTTGCAAGCAACAAGTGCTACATTTTTATTACAGTGTCGATTTATTTAGTGGTGATTTTATTCTTAGAGAGCATTTATTAATGAGTCAATGCTGAAACTCTCATTTAATTTTTGTAACTTAAAAAAAAAAAAATTGATGTCTTTCAGTCACCACAATCGACAAAGTCATAGTTCACGATAAGGTGTCCTCGAGCAATGCCATTCCCGTTAGTGTCGAGCTGTTGAAACACATTAACATCCAAATCAAGGCCTCCATTGCTACATTGGTCGACGATTCTCACCGTTGCCGCAGCTCCGGTCTCGGTGTTGGTTACCTACAAAAACACAAAAAAAAAATAATGAAATTGATTTTATCATACCGAAAAATATATCGTTATGTTATTTGGATTTGTGATGAATATAGATATAAGAATATATCCAATGGATGTAAGTATACGTTAAGAAAAATAAAAAGTTTAAGTAACATAGTTGCTTTGAAATTAATGATGGAAAAACGAGATTGAATCAATTTAAGTGAGAATTGAAAGCCAATCTTGTGTCGTGCTTATATAAAATTGGATGACGGATTTTTTTAATCTTTTTTACAAAAATATTTTTGTAAGTAATAAGATTTGAATTCATAATCTTTTTTATTTGTATTAAAGACTATACCACTAAACTAAAATACATATTCTTATTTAGTATATTTATTATTTATTTAATATTAAAATTATTTTTTTAACATTTAAAAATTATTTTAATTCAAATGGATCGGTTCAATAAATCTAACAAATTAAACCGATTGAACTAGTAACCAAAGCTCGCACTAATTTAACCTCTTATTTAATTTTTTTTAAACATCGAGTGAAATGAATTGATCTGCAACTTTCTTTAAACATTTTCGTTTCTAATTAATCAATCAAAAAGAGTTTTTTCAAGTAGAAAAATAAGAATTGCTTTTACCCTTAAACACCTCCCGCAAGCGGCTTGACCTTGAGGGCCAACCGGACCACAAAACGCAGTCCATCCATATCTTTGACGCCATGCCAAGGGCCGATTGGCATCCCATGTGGCACAGAAAGCACTCGCTTGAATCAAGTCCCAGTTAATCAGCTGAGGGTTGTAAAGATGGTAAGTGGCTCTCACATTGGTGGCACTTTGGGCAGCAATTGTTGCCACCATGCAAGCTAACAACACAATGCAAAGCCTCATTTTATCCATTTTTTTTTTTTTACTCAAGTTTTCGACTTTTCGTTGCCCCAAAACGAATCGAGGGTTCATCAATTTATAGGGAAGTATTGCCTGAGATGTTCACGAGACTGCCCTTTTCGTGTCATGAACGAAACCTGACATTTCCAAGTTCGCATTGACTTTTCCTATTTATAATTTCAGTCGGCTAAATACAAATTCTAGATGATCATGATGTTTCCGAAAATTTTTAGCAGTGCTATGATTTAATTTTTCGTATCGTTTTAATTTTATAGGATGTTTGTGAAAAAAATAGTAAGAGAAAAAATTATTGATATTAAAATTTGAATTTTGAATATCGAATATCACATCTAAAGATGTTTATGAGTTAAATCGAGCTTAATCATGATATTAATATTTTTTATGTTTGTTCAAACTCAATTAAGTCTTAAATTTTATTCAAACTCACTCATAATTATAAATAAAAAATTTAAGCCTATTTAAGTTAGGCCATACTATATATTTTTTAATTTTTTTAAAAAAATTTAATTTTTATTAATATAATAATTTCTCTTATTAAGTTTTAAATAATAAATAATATAAAATATTTTTAATGTTTACACTATAATATAATAAATTTATATTTTTAAATAATATAAATTACATAATATAAGTATAATGATATGTATTATTATATAATAAAAAATAAATCAAGTTGTGTCTGAACTTTCAATATTAAAATCAAAGCTTATTCTTTTTAAATAAATCTTATTTTTTTATCTTAATCTATTTTTAGAATTAATCCTTTAATCCAAACTCTCGTGCTTATAATTACCTCTAGTTTAATTCATAAACTCTTAGCTTTTTCTAGATGCACTAAATAGAGTTCATGTGAAAACATAATGCAAGGCTGAATATGAAACTGAAAAGTCAATTCAAGGGAAATCAATCAATGATAGTGATTTTGTTTCCTACCAAAACAAGTATAGAGTGAATTTATTCTTAGTTTCATTTGTTTCATAATTTGCGCATTAATTTTCGTTGTTGTGATGCCAAGAATCGTAGTCTTTTACGCAATTGTGGAACGTTCAGACTGGCTTGGATGAATTATCCATCGACGTATAACGTTCTAAACGTAGAATTATTGATGGACACAGATTTCAAATATAAACATGACGTGAATATGATATTTTTAATATAATATTATATGGTATTTAAGATTTTAATATAAATATTTATATTATATTTATATGATTGATCATGATTGATACGATATATACAAATCGTTGGATCAAGATCGATATTCATACGATGAATAATTTTACCTTTGATCTTCACCAAAATTTTAGGTACTCCAAGCAATAAATTCATTTTTTTAAGTACTTATCATGGTCAATAATCTTTATAATTTTTTTAATCCACTAAATAACTAAAATATTTATTAATTTGCGCAGGTAAAAAGAGTTTTTAAAAAAAAAAATTAAAAGAGATATTCCGAGTTTGAATTAAAGAATATGTATTTTTAGATAATAAAGCTTTGTGGGATTTTTGAGTATCTTAAAAAAGATAATACTTTTAATGTAAGCATATGCGAAAGTAATAATCAAATCTTGATGTGTGTCAACAATTCTCACCTTTTCTTTATCTTCAGTCTCAGCGAAAAAAGTTTTTAACCAAAATGATCTAAGCCTAAAATAATTCAAAACCAAAATTATTCAAACTTAAAATAATTTAAATCTAAAATTAAAATAACTCAAATAGAAAAGCAACCAAATTTAAATCCTCTCGATCTCGTCCATTTGCCAGCTCCATATAAGTGTTGGTCACTTGCATCACCATTGATCAAGAAAAAGCAATACAAGGGAATCAAAACCTTTCCCTTATAGAGAATGTCCTTTACAATTAAGCATTGCAAGTTGTCGCAGGCTGCCTTACCTTGATCCGGAACAAAGTAGCCAGTCCATCTACGTGTTCAAAGACTAACTTATCCATTTAACACGATAAATTTAATTTGTATTGATTAAATTTTAAATTAAATTTTTTAAATTTAGATTAATTTCACCTTATTTAAATTACTATTTATTAATAAAAATAATAATTTTAATCAAATTTTATTATAAAAATATATAATTATTAATATAAAAATAATAATTTAATTATTTAATAAATAGTAAAATAAGTTTTCGAGCCGATTCAAATTTAAACAAAAATTTTAAAATTTTTGAATCATGCCCTTGCCCATGGAGGTCTATTTCCCAAGCTAATGCTTATTTATTTATTTTTCTGAATCTTTCAATTTATTTACTTCAAACATCTAATTTTGTTTGAATAAATCCAAAAAATAATTTAAGCAAAAGCCTTCGATTATTAAAGGATTTTCGGGTCAATGTTTTTGTCCGAATGTCAGATCCCATCGGTTTAGTGCAATTTTGTTAATCTTATCAAATTTATTATAATCTTCAAGATCAAAATGGACAGAAATCTATTAAACTGGGTATAATTTTGATTGGGCTAAGTCAACTGGACTTGATTGAAGCTTAAGTTGGTAATTGGGCCTAATTATATTATTGGTAATTGGGACTGGATTTTTATTTTTATTTATTTTTATATATTTTTTAATTATGCCTAAATGATTATTTATTATCCGACTAACTTCGTTCGTAAAATTTAAAAAATAAACTAACGATAAATGGGATAATTTCTCATATATGTATATATATTTTTCATTTCTAGTTGTTTTCAAAAAATTAATACTATAAACAAATAAATTGAGGGTTTTATTTTTTGGGAAAGAGAGGCTGTTGGAACCCTAATTTAAGGAAAAGAATCATGCATCAAATGCTAAATTAAATGTTAAGATATTTTTCAAATTTTTTTTTAATTATTGGATTACATGAAAGAAAATAATCTCATTTACATCTTCAACACTTGAAGTAATTAATCATTTTATATGATCATTGCAAAGCAAATTTAAGCCCCCATTTCTTATTTCATTTTATATAGGGTTTTCCATTTTTGTCTATCCTTTCAATAGGAAAGCAAATTCTCACAACATACGATTTGAAATTAGAAGATAGCTAAGTACCAAATTTGATGTTAGATCTAAGACAACCATTATTACTAATATTTTTGTTTATTTTATTTTTTTTACTTGAATAATAAGGGGATTTAATTGAAATAATGAAAGAATCTTTGGAAATAGTTTAAAAGAGACAATTTTTTTTAAAGCATTTTGCTAAAAAAAATGCCTTAAGACAGTTTTTTAAAGTATATAAATAGCAATATTTTTATCTCAAATAATGCATTAGAAATTTTGAAAGAGATTTTTAATTATTGCATTTAATATTATTTTATTATTAAAAATAATATAGTAATTAGGATTTTGTTAATTGTACTTTTTAATACAGCTAGATATAGTAATCTCTTTATCTAATGTATTAAAAATAATGAATAAAACCGTAATTTTTGCATTTATTATTATTATTATTATTATTATAAATAATATATTAACTAATTAACCTTAAAAAACTTGTATTAGTTAGCGAAACTAATTTTTTAAAGATTTTGCTAAATAGTATCCTAATGGCACTTTCTGAATTTTAATGATATCATAATGTTACATAATATCATATATAATAATTATTAATTAATGTAACGAAAATAATGAATAAAGTCATTAATTTTTGCATTTAATACAATTTTATTATTATAAATAACACATCAATTAACCTTAAAAAATATCTTAAGAGCTTTTGTTAATAAAACTCATTTTTTAAAAAGAAAATATTAACTATTATCTAAAAATACAAACAATAATTTTAATTTAATA
>JBBYHK010473995.1:0-19375 GCA_038382065.1 Adansonia grandidieri | reverse complement strand
AAAATGGTCTTACAATTATTCCCTAAATGTTTGTGCCTTTTTCTTGAGTCAAAACCTTGAGTGGTATGATCAATAGGCTATTTCATCATCCCAAACTAGTCCAGGGCTGTGGAAATGAGTTCATGACGCTCATGCCACTCTTTCCCTTTAGTCATAGACATTTGAACATTAATGACTCGAGTTTGGACCCGTAGACATAAAAAAATAAGAGATATCTCCTGCTTTGCTTTATCCCCTACTGGCAGCACAACTATTGCAAATGGAAAATTGCTTTAAAATCCTAAACGATTTTTCATGAATTTTCTGATATTTATTTATCAAAGCATGTTGAATTATCTTTAAAATGATGTCTTATTCACCCATGGCTCATTCCGGATGAGAGAGTTATGATTTTTCAAGTCTAAACTATTTGGAACCTCTGAAATCTGAACATGTATTTTGGTTGGGCCATTCAGGCCCACTAAGTGGTTTTTCCAAATTTTTTAAACTTTTTTCCTTAAATGTTCATGAAATTCCTTACTCAGAAAGGTATCACTTGCAATTTTTTGATACCGAATGAGTCTGGGGTGATTTTTCAAATTTTGACACACCTTGTCCCTCACATGCTCTGCTAGCAACACTATCAATCCGAACTTGAAAATTTATTCCCATAAAAAGTTTCTTTTTAGGGTAGTGGGAGTATTTTTAGGATGACCCTCATCGAGTTACCTTTCTAACAGTGTCTTGTCCACCTTCTAAATCCTTTGAATCAATTTAGAATAAATTTGGGAAGCAAGATAGTGCGATGTTGTCCCCTATTTTTGGTTTTGGTCAAAATCGAGTTATTTTCCTGAATTTAGTCTTAAGATATTCGAATGTCTCTATGTCAACCCGGTTAGACTTGAGAACATTCTTTGACCTCCCACAGGCTCGTACCAAGGCATAAACATATTTTACATCTTTACCATCCTTATTCACAATAATTTCTTTTGCCAAAAGTTATTGAAAGGCTCATAATTCCCTAAATCACAAGGTTTTGCTAACTTAAGTTCTCCAGCTTGACTTCTCTAAAGAGTGTCAAACGTATCATTTTTGGGGATACTCCAACCCTATTTTTTTGAAGGGATACTCTAACCCTATTTTTCAAAATTATCGAGAATAAAAAAAACCTTCTTTTGTCAAAATGATTTGTCATCCACGAGGATACTCTAACCCCGACCTTCCAAGGGGATACTCCAACCTCACTTTTCAAAATTGTCAAGATTAAAAGAAACCTTCTTTGTCAAAATTATTTGTTACCCATGGGGATACTCCAACCTTACCTTTTCGAAGGGATACTCTAACCCTATTTTCAACTACAATTAATTTTTTTATCATTCTCGGACTTCTATGAACATGTCAAACAAATCTTGTTTAATCCAGGAACCCAAATGCATCTCAAAAATTTTCAATTCAATTATTCCCAAATAATCGATACCAATAGCGAGATAAATTCCAATAGTCCGTTCCTTTTCTATCATTGCATTGAATGATCCATGTTATGTTGCTTCATTTATTGTCTTACTAACATAATTTCTTTGTAATGATCATTTGCATTCATGTTTTCCAATCATTTCAAATAAAACTGAAGGTAATGTGCTGCATGGGTATCTCTCCAGTGCCCAAAGTGGAACATTCCATTTTCAAAGTAAAATCCAAAAGTCATTTTTATCAAAAATCTCTATATTCCTCATTTCTCTGTAGCGTATATGAGATTATATCTTTTTCATCAAAACCTAGATTTGTATTTCTATAAGATTCATGCATTAAAAAAGGGTTATATCGAAATAATGACAACATAAGATTGAAATAATCAAAATCAAGATAAGACATAGCTAGTAAGGTACCGATTTCGGGCATCACGAAGAGGTTCGTACTTCATCGTGCGTAACCAACTCCTGAACCCAAATGGTGAATCTTTGCATTACGCAAACCACGAGATCGATGTTTTGAGTTTCATAACTCAAAACATAGGTTTCAATAGGCATTCGATCATGCCTAGCCCAAAATGATCGATGGTGACTCCAAATGTTGGCCATTTCACAATGGTCATCCGAGATTAATAAGATGAGCAATTCATCTTATGGTCCCTTTCACTGTACCATAAGTCTAGAATTTATAGATTCTTGTTCTCATCACATTACCAAAGAAAAGTCTCGGTCAAGAAGATATTTCTAAGTTAGGAAAATATTTTAAGTCATGCACACCCATAGATCTGCAAGGATCCACCCTTGGGTATGTTGCAACAATTATTAAGGGAATTCAGGTTTGTCTCATTTAATGGGTGAACTTTGAGTCTTAGGAAAATGGAGGGAGGAACAGATTTTAAAGTGAAACCAAAGCATCAATATTGCGTATCCCAAAGATGAGAATGTGTTTTTGGTGCCTAATCCTAAAAGAATATATTTTTTTTTGAGAATCCATGTTTGTTTCATTTAATGGACGAACTTTGATTCTTAGGAAAATGAAGTGATGAAAAGCTTTTAATCCAAAGACAAAGCATCAACATCAGGGATCCTAATGAAGAGAATGTATTTATGGTGCCGAACCATAAAAAGATTAGAGGTTATTTGAGGAATCCATGTTTGTCTCAATGATGGACAAACATTAATTCTTAGAAAAAATGGAGGGAGGAAAAGTTTAAAGGTTAAACCAAATCATCATATCATGCATCCCAACATTAAGGATGTGTTTATGGAACCTAATCACAAAAAGAATGAAGATTATTGTAAGAATCTATGTTTGTCTCATTTGATGGATGAACTTTGATTTCATAGAAAAATGGAGGGATGAAAAGCTTTTAATGTGAAATTAAAACATCAATATCATGTATCGCAATAAGGAGAATGTGTTTATGGTGCCCAATTACAAAAAGAATGCAGATTATTTAGGAAATCCATGTTTGTTTCTTTTGATGGATGAACTTTGATTCTAAGGGAAATTGCAAGAGAAAAAGCTTTTCATGTGAAACCAAAGCATCAATATCATGTATCCTAATAATGAGAACACGTTTGTGGTGCCCAATCACAAAAGAATAGTGATTATTAGAGGGAATTCATGTTTGTCCCATTTGATGGATGACCTTTGATTCCTAGCAAAATGGAAGGATGAAAAGCCTTTAATGAGAAGCGAAAGCATCAATATCATGTATCACAACGAGGAGATTGTGTTTATGGTGCCTAATCACAAAACAAATGAAAATTGTTCTAGGAATACATGTTTCTCTCATTTGATGAAGAAACATTGATTCCAAGGAAAATGGCAAAAAAAAAAGCTTTTATTTTGAATCTAAAGCATCAATATCGTGTATCCCAATGACGAGAATGTGTTTATGGTGCCTAGTCACAAAAAAGTAGTCATTATCAATGGAATCCGTGTTTGTCTCATTTGATGGACAAACTTTGATTCTTAGGAAAAATGGAGGGAGAAAAAGCTTTTAATGTGAAACCAAAGCATCAATATCATGTATCTTGATTATGAGAATGTGTTTATGGTGCCCAATAACAAAAAAATAGAGATTGTTATTAGAATTCATGTTTGTGTCATTTGATGTATGAACTTTGACTCTTAGGAAAATTAAAGGATGAATAGCCTTAATTGGGAAGCCAAAGCATCAATATCATGTATCCTAATCACGAGAATGTGTTTATTATGCTCAATCATAAAAAAGAATGGTGATTATTAGGGGAATTCACTTTTGTCTTATTTGGTGGATGAACTTTGATTCTTAGGAAAATAGAGGGAGGAAAAAATTTTAATGCAAAACCAAAGCATCAATATCCTTTATCCAAATAAGGAGAATGTGTTGATGGTACCCAATCACAAAAAGAACAAAGAACATTATGAGAATTTGTGTTTGTCTCAGTTGATGGATAAACTTTGATTCTTTAAAAAATAGAGAGAGGAAAAGCTTTTAATATAAAAACAAAGCATCAATATAGTGTATCCAAATTAGGACAATGTGTCTATGGTGCCTAATCAAAAAAAGAACAGAGAATATTATGAGAATCCATGTTTATCTCATTTGATGAATAAACTTTGATTCTTATAAAAAATGAGGGATAAAAACATTTTAATGCAGAGCCAAAGCATTAATACATGTTCCCTAATGAAAAAAAATGTGTTTATGGTGCCCAATCAGTAAAAAAATGGAGATTATTTTGAGAATCCATGTTTGTCTGATTTGATTGATGAATTTTGATTTTCAAAAAAAATGGAGGGAGGAAAAGTCTTTGATGTGAAGACAAAGCATCAATTCTTGTATCCCATTGAGGAGGATGTGTTTATGGTGCCCAATCACAAAAGGAATGGTGCTTATTCTAGGAACTCATGCTTGTCTCATTTGATGGATGTACTTTACTTGTTAGGAAAATGGTAGGAGGAAAAGCTTTTAATGTGAAATCAAAGCATCATTATCGTGTGTCCAAATAAGGAGAATGTGTTTATGGTGCTTAATCACAAGAAGAGTGGAGATTATTATGAGAATCTATGTTCATCTCAATTGATAGATGAACTTTCATTCTTCTAAAAATAAAGGGTGGAAAAGCTTTTAATGCGAAGCCAAGTCATCAATATCATGTTTCCTAATGTGGAGAATGTGTTTATGGTGCCGAATTACAAAAAGAATAGAGATTATTATAAGAATCCATGTTTGTCTCATTTGATTTATGAACTTTTGCTATTAGGAAAATTAAGGGAAAAAAAACATTTAATGTGAACCAAAGCATTAATATTATGTCTCCAAAAGAAGACAACATATTTATGGTGCCCAATCATAAAAAGAATAGAGATTATTATGAGAATACATATTTATTTCACTTGATGGATGAACTTTGACTCTTAGGAAATTAGGGGTTGAAAAGCTTTTAATGCAAAGTGAAAGCATCAATATTATGTATCCCAATGAAGAGAAAGTGTTTATGGTGCCTAATCACAAAAAGAATGGAGATTATTATGAGAATCCATGTTTGTCTTATTTGATGGATGAACTTTGACTATTAGGAAAATTGAGGGAAGAAAAGCCTTTAATGCGAAACCAAAGTGTCAATGTTGTGTGTCCCAAACAAGAGAATGTGTTTATGATGCCCAATCACAAAAAGAATGGAGATTAGTATGAGAATGCATTTTTGTCTCATTTGATGGATGAACTTTGATTCTTAAGAAAATGGAGGGAGGAAAACCAACCAAAACATCAATATCGAGTATCCAAATAAGAAGAATGTGTTTATGGCACCCATCACAAAAAGAATGGAGATTATTATAAGAATCCATGTTTATCTCATTTTATAGATGAACTTTGACTCTAAGGAAAATGGAGTGAGGAAAAACTTTTAATGCAAAGCCAAAGCAGCAATATCATGTCTCCCAATGCAGAGAATGTGTTTAAGGTGCCCAATCACCAAAAGAGCAAAGATTATTTAGGGAATCCATGTTTTGTCTTATTTAATGGCTGAACTTGGACTCCTAGGAAAATAAAGGGTGGAAAAAGCTTTTAATGCGAATCCAAAGCATCGATATCATGTATCCTGATAAGGAGAATGTGTTTATGGTTCCTAGTCACAAAAAGAATGGAGATTATTTAGGGAATCTATTTTTATCTCATTTGATAGATGAACTTTAATTCTAAGAAAAATGATGGGAGGAAAAGCTTTTAATCTGAAACCAAAGCATCTATATTTTGTATCCTAATGACAAGAACATATTTATAGTGCCCAATAATAACAAAAATAGAGATTATTTTGAGAATCCATGTTTGTCTCATTTGATGGACAAACTTTGGTTCTTAGGAAAATAAAGGGAAAAAAGTTTTTAATGCAAAACCAAGGCATCAATATTTTGTATCCCAAGGACAAGAACTTGTTTATGGTGCCAATCATAAAAAAAATGAAGGTTATTATGAGAATCCTTATTTATCTCATTTGATGGATAAACTTTAACTCTTAGGAAAACTAAGGGAAGAAAAGCATTTAATGCGAAACTAAAGCATCAATATTTTGTATCCCAAAGAGGAGAACATGTTAAGGGTGCCTCATCACAAAAAGAACAGAGATTATTATTTGAATCCACGTTTGTCTCATTTGATGGACGAACTTTGATTCTAAGGAAAATGGTGGGAGGAAAAGCTTTTAATGTAAACCCAAATCATCAATATCATGTATCCTAATAACTAGAATGTGCTTATGATGGCCAATCACAAAAAAAGTCGAATACTATGAGAATCCATGTCTACCTCATTAGATGGACGAACTTTGATTTTTAGGAAAATAGAGGGAAGAAAAGCTTTCAATGCAAAACCGAAGCATGAATATTATGTGCCCTAATGATGAGAACGTGTTTATGCTCTCCAATCATAAAAAAAAAAAGGATTATTTTGAGAATCTATGCTTGTCTCATATGCTAGACAAAAATTGATTCTTAGGAAGATGGAGGAACAAAAAACTCTTAATGCGAAGCTAAAGTATCAATATCATGTATCCCAATTAGGAGAATGTCTTTATGGTGCCCAATCATAAAAAGAATGGTGATTATTAGGGGAATTCATGTTTGTCTCATTTGACAGACGAACTTCAATTCCTATGAAAATGAAGGGAGAAAAAGCATTTAATGCAAAAATAATGCATCAATATCGCGTATCCAAATGAGGAGAATGTGTTTATGTTTTCCAATAAAAAAATGGAGATTATTGTGAGAATCCATGTTTGTTTTAATTGATGGATAAATTTTGACTTTTAGGAAAATTGAGGGAAGAAAAGCATTTAATGCGAAACCAAACCATCAATATTGTGTATCCCAAAGAGAAAAATGTGCTTATGGTGCCTAATCATGAAAAATGGAGATAATTATGAGAATTAATGTTTGTCTCACGTGATGGATAAACATTGATTCTTAGGAAATTTTAGGGATAAAAAGCTTTTAATATGAAGCCGAAGCATCAATATCAGGTATTTCAATAAGGAGAATGTGTTTGTGGTGCCCAATCACAAAAAGAATGGAGATTATTATGAAAATCTATGTTTGTCTCATTTGATGGAAGAACCTTGACTCCTAGGAAAATTAAGGGAAGAAAAACATTTAGTGCGAAACAAAACCATCAATATCATGTATCCTAAACAAAAGTATATGTTTATGGTGCCCAATCATAAAAAAACAGAGATAATTATGATAATCCATGTTTGTCTCACATGAAGGATGAAGTTTGATTCTTAGGAAATTGGAGGGATGGAAAGCTTTTAATGTGAAGCCAAAGCATCAATATCATGTATTCCAATGCGTAAAATGTGTTTATGGTGCCCAATCACAACAAGAATGGAGATTATTATGAAAATCTATATTTGTCTTATTTGATGGAAGAACTTTGACTCCTAGGAAAATTAAGGGAAGAAAAGCATTTAATATGAAACCAACGTGTTAATATTATGCATCCCAAAAAAGATAACGTGTGTGGTGCCCAATTGCAAAAAAAATGGAAATTATTTTGAGAATCAATGTTTATCTCTTTTGATGGATGAACTTTGATTCTTAGAAAAATGGAGGAATGAAAAGTTTTTAAAGTGAAACCAAAACGACAATATCATGTATCCAAAGGAGGAGAATGTGTTTATGGTGCCCAATCACAAAAATAATGGACATTATTATGAGAATCCATGCTCATCCCATTTGGTAGATGAACTTTGATTCTAAAGAAAATAGAGGGAGGAAAAGCTTTTAATGTGAGGCCAAAGCTTCCATATCGTCCATGCCAAGGAGAAGAATATGTTTATGGTGCCCAATCACAAAAATAATGGAGATTATTTAGGGAATCTATGTTCGTCTCATTTCATGGATGAACTTTGATTCTTAGGAAAATAAAGGGAGGAAAAGCTTTTAATGTGAAAGAAAGCATCAATATCATGTATATCGATGAGGAAAAAGTGTTTATCATTCATGATCACATAAAGAATTGGATTCCTCAGAAAATTGAGAGAGGAAAAGCCTTTAATGTGAAGGCAACGCATCGATATCGTGTATCCCAAAGAAGAGAATGTGTTTATGGTGTCTAATCACAAGAAGAATGGTGATTATTAAGGGAATTCATGTTTGTCTTATTTGATGGAAGAACTTTGACTTTTAGGAAAATAGAGGGAGGAAAAGCTTTTAGTGCGAAGCCAGAGTATCAGTATCATGTATCTTGATAAGGAGAATGTGTTTATGGTGCCTAATCGAAAAAAGAATGGAGATTGTTATGAGAATCCATGTTTGGCTCATTTGATAGATAAACTTTGATTTTTAGGAATATGGAGGGAGGAAAAGCGTTTAATGCAAAGACAAAGCATCAGTATCATGTATCCCAATAAGGATAATGTGTTTATGGTGCCCAATGACAAAATGAATAGTTATTATTAGGGGAATTCATCTATGTCTCATTTGATGGATGAACTTTGATTCTTAGGAAAATGAAGGGAGGAAAAGCTTCTAATGCAAAGCCAAAGCATCATTATCATGTATTCCAATTGGGAGAATGTGTTTGTGGTGCCCAATTACAAAAACAATGGAGATTGTTTATGGAATCCATGTTTGCATCACTTGATGGAGAAACTTTGATTCGTAGGAAAATGATAGAAGGAAAAGATTTTAACGTGAAACCAATCATCAATACCATGTATCCCGATAAAGAGAATGTGTTTAGTTTGCACAATCACAAAAAGAATGGAGATTATTATAAGAATCCATGTTTTTCTCATTTGATAGATAAACCCTGATTCTTGGGAAATATAGGGAGAAAAAGCCTTTAATAAGAAGACAAAGCATCAATTTTGTGTATCCTAATTAGGAAAATGTGTTTGTGGTGCCCAATCACAAAAAGAATGGAGATTATTAGGAGAATTCAAGTTTGCCTCATTTTGATGGACCAACTTTGATTCTTAGGAATATAGAGGAAGGAAAAGCATTTAATGCGAAACTAAAGCATCACTATTGTGTATCTAAATAAGGAGAATGTTTTACGGTGCCCAATCACAAAAGGAATAGAGAATATTATGAGAATCCGTGTTTGTCTAATTTGATGGATGAACTTTGATTCTTATGAAAATGGGGTGATGAAAAGCTTTTAATGCGAAGCCAAAGCAACAATATCATAGTCCCCAATGAGGAAAACATGTTTATGGTGCCCAATCACAAAAGTAATGGATATTATTATAAGAATCCATGTTTGTCTCATTTGATGGATGAACTTTGATTCTAAGGGAAATATAGGAAGAAAAAGCTTTTAATGTGAGGCCAAAGCAGCACTGTCCTGTATCCAAATGAAGAGAATATGTTTATGGTGCTGAATCCCAAAAAGAATGAAGATTAATATGAGAATCCATGTTTGTGTCCTTCAATGGATGAACTTTGATTCTTATGAAAATGGAGGGATAAAAAGCTTTTAATGCGAAGCGAAAGCATCAATATCATGCTTCCTAATGAGGAGAATGTGTTTATGGTGCCCAATCACAAAAAGAATAAAGATTATTATGAGAATCTATATTTGTCTTATTTGATGGATGAATATTGACTCTTATGAAAATGGAGGGATAACAAGCTTTAAATGTGAAGCCAAACCATCAATAGCACGTTTCCAATGTGGAGAATGTGTTTATGGTGCCTAATCACAAAAAGAATGGAGATTATTGTGAGAATCCATGTTTATCCCATTTGGTGGATGGATTTTGACTCTTAGGAAAATTGAGGGAAGAAAAGCATTTAATTTAGAACCAAAGCATCAATATTGTGTATCCCAAAGAGAAGAATGTGTTTATGGTGCCAAATTACAAAAAAAATGGATATTAGTAGTGGAATTCATGTTTATCTCGTTGATGGATAAAGTTTGATTCTTAAGAAAATGAAGGGAGAAAAAGTTTTTAATGCAAAACCAAAGCATCAATATCATGTATCCAAATGAGGAGAATAGCTTTTTGGTGTCCAATCATAAAAACAGGTAGATTATTATAAGAATCCATGCTTGTCTCATTTGATAGATGAACTTTGATTCTAAGAAAAACGGCGAGAGGAAAAGCTTTTAATGTGAAACCAAAAAATCAATATTGCGTATCCTAATGACAAAATGACTTTAGAGGTAGATTATTATAAGAATCCATGTTTGTCTCATTTGATAGATGAACTTTGATTCTAAGAAAAACGGTGAGAGGAAAAGCTTTTAATGTGAAACCAAAAAATCAATATTGCAGATCCCAATGACAAAAAAGACTTTAGAGTGCCCAATCGCAAAAAATTAGAGATTATTATAATAATCCATGTTTGTCTCATTTGATGGATGAACTTTAACTCTTAGGAAAATTATGGAAGAAAAACATTTAATCCAAAACCAAAGCATCAATATTGTGTATCCTAAAAGGGAGAACGGTTTATAGTGCCTAATCACAAAAGAAACAGAGATTATTATGAGAATCTATGTTTGTCTCATTTGCTGAACAAACTTTAATTCTTAGGAAAATGGAAGGATGAAAAGTTTTTAATGTGAAGGCAAAGCATCAATATCATGTATCCCAATGAGGAGAATATGTTTTTAGTGCCCAATCATGAAAAAATGGAGATTGTTTGGGGAATACATGTTTGTCTCATTCGATGGACAAACTTTGATTCTTAGGAAAATAGAGGAAGGAAAAGCTTTTAACGTGAAACCAATGCATCAATATCATGTATCCTGATGAGGATAACGTTTTTATGGTGCCCGATCATAAAAAGAACGGAGATTGTTATGAGAGTCCATGTTTGTATTATTTGATAGATAAACTTTGATTCTTACGAATATGGAGGGAGGAAAAGCCTTTAATGTGAAGACAAAGCATCAATATCATGTATCCCAATGAAAATAATGTGTTTATGGTGCCCAATCATAAAAAAATGGTGATTGTTAGGGGAATTCATGTTTGTCTCATTTTATGGATGAACTTTGATTCATAGGAAAATGGAAGGAGAAAAAGCGTCTAATGCAAAGCCAAAGCATTAATATCATGTATCCCAATGACGAGAATGTATTTGCGGTGCCCAATCAGAAAAAAAATGGAGATTGTTTGTGAAATCCATGTTTGCCTCACTTAATGGACAAACTTTGATTCTTAGGAAAATGATAAAAGAAAAAGATTTTAACATGAAACCAATGTATCAATATCATGTATCCCAAAGAGAAGAATGTATTTATAGTGCCCATTCACAAAAAGAATAGAGGTTATTTTAAAAATCCATGTTTGTATTATTCGATAGATGAACTTTGATTTTTAGGAATATGGAGGGAGGAAAAGCCTTTAATGCAAAGATAAAACATCAATATCATGTATCCTAACGAGGAAAATCTGTTTGTGGTGCCCAATCACAAAAAGAATGGTGATTATTAAGGGAATTCAAGTTTGTCTCATTTGATGGATGAACTTTGATTCTTATGAAAATAAAAGGAGATAAGCTTTTAACATGAAATGAAAGCATCAACATCATGTATCCAAATGAGAATAATGTGCTTACGATTCCTAATAACTAAAAGAACAGAGAATATTATGAGAATCCATGTTTGTCTCATTTGATGGACAAACTTTGACTGTTAGGAAAATTAAGGGAAGAAAGGTATTTAATGCAAAACCAAAGCATTAATACCATGCATCCCAAAGAAGAGAATGCATTTATAGTGCCTAATCATAAAAAGAACGAACATTATTATGAGGATTCATGTTTGTCTCACTTATTGGATGAACTTTAACTTTGAACAAATTGGAGGGATGAAAAGCTTTTAATGTGAAGCCAAAGCATCAATATCATGTATCCTAATGAGAAGAATGTGTTTACGATGCCCAATCACAAAAAAATGGAGATTATTCTTAGAATCCATGTTTGTCTCATTTGATGAATGAATTTAACTCTTAGGAAAATTAAGGAAAGAAGAGCATTTAATGCGAAACGAAAGCATCAATATTTTGTATCCTAAAGAGAACATGTTATGGTGTCCTATCACAAAAGGAACAGGGATTATTATGAGAATCCATGTTTGTCTCATTTAATGGATTAACTTTGGTTTTGAGGAAAATGGAGGGAGGAAAAGGTTTTAATGTGAGACCAAGCAGCAATATCATGTATACAAATAAGGAGAATATGTTTATGGTGCACAATAAAAAAAGAATGAAGATTATTATTAGAATCTATATTTGTGTCTTTCGATGGATGAACTTTGATTCTTATGAAAATTGAGGGATGAAAAGCTTTCAATGAGAAGTAAAGCATCAATATCTTGTTTCCCAATGAGGAGAATGTGTTTATAAGGCCTAATCACCAAAACAATGTAGATTATTGTGAGAATCCATGTTTATCTCATTTGATAGACGAGCATTAATTTTTTGAAAATGAAAGGATGAAAAGCTTTTATTGTGAAGCCAAACCATCAATATCATGTTTCCCAATATAGAGAAAGTGTTTATGTTTGCCTCAACACAAAAAGAATTAAGATTGTTGTGAGAATCTCTTTTTGTCCTATTTTATGGATGAACTTTGACTCGTAAGAAAATTGAGGGAAGAAAAGCATTTAATGCGAAACCAAAGAATCATTTTGTATCCCAAAGAGAAGAATGTGTTTATGGTGCCCAATCATAAAAAGAACGAAGATAATTATGAAAATCCATGTTTGTCTCACTTGATGGACAAAATTTGAGCCTTAGGAAATTAGAGGGATGAAAGGCTTTTAATGCAAAGCCAAAACATCAATACCATGTATCCCAATGAGAAGAATGTGTTTATGGTGCCCAATCACAAAAAAAATGTAGATTATTATCAGAATCCATGTTTGTCTTATTTGATGGAGGAGTATTAATTTTTTGAAAATAAAGGGATGAGAAGCTTTTGTTGTGAAGCCAAACCATCGATATGATGTTTCCTAATGTGAAAAAAGTGCTTATATTGCTGAATCATAAAAAGAATTGAGATTATTGTGAGAATCTATTTTTATCCCATTTGATGGATGAACTTTGACTCTTAGGAAAATTAAGGGAAGAAAAGCATTTAATGTGAGACCAAAGCATTAATATTGTGTATCCCAAAGAGATGAATGTGCTTATGGTGCTCAATCATAAAAAAAATGAAGATAATTATGACAATCCATGTTTGTCTCACTTAGTGGACAAACTTTGAGTCTTAGGAAATTAGACAGATGAAAGGCTTTCAATGCAAAGCCAATGCATCAATACCATGCATCCCAATGAGTAGAATATGTTTATGATGCCCAATCACAAAAAGAATGGAGATTATGATGAAAATCTATGCTTGTCTCATTTGATGGAGGAACTTTGACTCTTAGGAAAGTTAAGGGAAGAAAAGCAGTTAATATGAAACCAAAGTGTTAACCCAAAAGAGAAAACGTGTATATGTTAGCCAATCACAAAAAGAATAGAGATTATTGTAAGAATTAATGTTTATCTTACTTGACGGATGAACTTTGATTTTTAAGAAAATAGAGGGAGGAAAAGCTATTAATGCAAAGCCAAAGCATCAATAACCTGTATCCCAATAAGGAGAATGTGTTTGTGGTGCCTAATCATAAAAAAATGGAGATTGTTTGGGGAATCCATGTTTGTCTTATTTGATGGATGAACTTTGATTCTTAGCAAAATGAAGGGAGGAAAAGCATTTAATGTGAAACCAATGCATCAATATCATGTATCGTGATGAGTAGATTGTGTTTATGGCACCCAATCACAAAAAGAATAGAGATTATTATAAGAATCCATGTTTGTCTCATTTGATAGATGAACTTTGATTCTTCGAAATATAGAGGGAGGAAAAACCTTTAATGCGAAGACAAATAATCAATATCATGTATCCCAATGAAGAAAATGTGTTTATGGTGAATAATTATAAAAAGAATGGTGATTATTAAGGGAATTCATGTTTGTTTCATTTAATGGATGAACTTTGATTCTTAGGAAAATGAAAGGAAGAAAAGCTTATGTCATGAAACCAATGCATCAATGTCAAGAATCACAATAAAGAGAATGTGTTTATGGTGCCCAATCACAATAAGAATAAAGATTATTATGAGAATCCATGTTTGTCTCATTTGATAGATGAACTTTGATTCTTAGGAATATGGTGGGAGGAAAAACTTTAATGCAAAGACAACGAATGAATATCATGTATCCCAATGAGGAGAATGTGTTTATGGTGCCCAATCACAAAAAAATGAAGATTATTTGGGGAATTCATGTTTGTCTCATTTGATGGATCAACTTTAATTCTTTAGGAAAATAAAGGGAGGAAAAGCTTTTAAAGCGAAACCAAAGCACCAATATTGTGTATCCAAATAAGGAACATGTGTTTATGGTGCCCTATCACAAAAAGAATGAAGATTATTATGAGACCCATGCTTGTCCCATTTAATGGACCAACTGTCTTTTAGTAAAATTAAGGGAAGAAAAGCATTTAATGTGAGGCCAAAGCAGTAATATCATGTGTCCAAATGAAGAGAATGTGTTTGTGGTGCTGAATCCTAAAAAGAATAGAAATTTTCACGAGAATCAATGTTAGTGTTATTCGATGGATGAACATTGATTCTTATGAAAATGGAGGGACAAAAAGCTTTTAATGCGAAGCCAAAGCAACAATATCATGCTTCCTAATGAGGAGAATGTGTTTATATGCCCAATCACAAAAAGAATGGAGATTACTATGAGAATCCATGTCTGCCTTACTTGATGGACGAATATTGATTCTTATGAAAATGGAGGGATGACAAGCTTTAAATGCGAAGCCTAACATCAATATCATGTTTCCCAATATGGAGAATATGTTTATTGTGCTGAATCACAAAAAGATGGAGATTATTGTGAGAATCCATGTTTATCCCATTTGATGGATGAACTTTGACTTGTAGGAAAATTGAGGGAATAAAAACATTTAATTCGAAACCAAAGCATGGATGAACTTTAACTCGGAAGAAAATTGAGGGAGGAAAAACATTTAATTTGAAACCAAAGCATCAATATTGTGTATCCTAAAGAGAAAAATTTGTTTATGGTGCCCAATCACAAAAAGAATGGAGATTATTAGGGGAATTCATGTTTATCCCATTTAATGGATGAACTTTGATTCTTAAGAAAATGGAGGGAGGAAAAGTTTTTAATGTGAAACCAAAGCATCAATATCATGTATCCAAATGAGAAGAATGTGTTTTTGGTGTCCAATCACAAAAGGAAGGCAGATTATTATAAGAATCCAAGTTTGTCTTATTTGAAAGATGAACTTTAATTATAAGGAAAATGGCAGGAGAAAAAGCTTTTAATGTGAAACCAAAGCATCAATATTGTGTATCCCAATTACGAGAACGACTTTATAGTGCCCCATCACAAAAAAAAATGGAGATTATTATAACAATCCACATTTGATTCATTTGATGGATGAGCTTTGGCTCATAGGAAAATTGGAGGAAGAAGAGCATTTAATGCGAAACCAAAGCATCAATATTATGTATCCCAAAAGGGAGAACGTGTTTATGGTGCCCAATCAAAAAAGGAAAGGAGATTATTATGAGAATCTATGTTTGTCTCATTTGCTGGACAAACTTTGATTCTTGGGAAAATGGAAGGATGAAAAGTTTTTAATGCAAAGCCAAAGCATCAATATCTTGTATCCTAATGAGTAGAATGTTTTTGTTGTACCCAATCAGAAAAGATAGAGATTGTTTGGGGAATCCATGTTTATCTCATTTGATGGACGAACTTTAATTATTAGGAAAATAATGGGAGTAAAAGCTTTTAACGTGAAACCAATGCATCAATATCATGTATCTCGATGAGCAAAATGTTTTTCTGGTGTCCGATCATAAAAAGAATGGAGATTATTATGAGAGTCCATGTTTGTCTCATTTGATAGATGAACTTTGATTCTTTAGAATATGGAGGGATGAAAAGGTTTTAATGCGAAGCCAAAGCATCAGTATCATGTTCCCCAGTGAAGAGAATGTGTTTAGGGTGCCTAATCACAGAAAAAAAAAGATTATTGAGAGAATCAATGTTTGTCTCATTTGATGGATGAACTTTGATTCATACAAAAAAGGAAGGATGAGAAGCTTTTAATGTGAAGCCAAAGCATCAATATCATGTTTCCCAATGTAAAGAGTGTTTATGGTGCCAAATCATGAAAGGAATGGAGATCATTGTGAGAATCCATGTTTGACTCATTTGATGGATGAATTTTGACTCTTTGGAAAATTGAGGGATAAAAGGCATTTTATTGCAAAACCAAAGCAACAATATTGTGCATCCCAAAGAAGAGAATGCATTTTTGAGTGTTGAATCATAAAAAAATAGAGATTATTATGAGGATCTACGTTTATCTCACTTGTTGGATGAACTTTGACTCTGAGGAAATTTAAGGGATGAAAAGGCTTTAATGCGAAGCCAAAGCATCAATATCATGTATCCCATTAAGAAGAATGTGTTTATGGTGCCCAATCACAAAAAAATAGAGATTATTTTGAGAATCCATATTTGTCTCATTTGATGGACGAATTTTAACTCTTAGGAAAATTCAGGCAAGAAAAGCATTCAATGCAAAATGAACAATGTCTGTATCCCAAAGAGTAGAATGTTTTTATGGTGTCGAATAACAAAAGGAACAGAGATTATTATGAGAATCCATGTTTGACTTAATTGATGGATGAACTTTGGTTCTGAGGAAATGGAGGGAGGAAAAACTTTTAATGTGAGACAAAAGCAGCAATAGCATGTCTCTAAATGAGGAGAATATGCTTATGGTGCACAATAAAAAAAAAGGGAGATTATTATGAGAATCTATATTTGTGTCCTTTGATGGATGAACGTTGATTCTTATGAAAATCTAAGGATGAAAAGCTTTCAATGTGAAGCCAAAGCATCAATATCATGTTTCCCAATGCTGAGAATATGTTTATGGTGCCCAATCATAAAAAGAATGCAGATTATTGTGAGAATCCATTTTTGTCTCATTTGATGGACGAGTATTGATTTCTTAAAAATGGAGGGATAAAAACTTTTATTGTGAAGCCAAACCATCAATATCATGTTTCCCAATATGGAGAAAGTGTTTATGTTGCCCAATCACAAAAAGAATAGAGATTATTGTGAGAATCTAGTTTTATTCCATTTGATGGATAAACTTTGACTCCTAGGAAAGTTGAATGAAAAAAATCATTTAATGCGAAACCAAAGCATCAATATTGTGTATCCCAATGGACAAAGATGGTGCCTAATCACATAAAGGATGAATACTATGATGAGAATCTATGTTTGCCTCATTTGATGGATGAACTTTAACTCTTAGGAAAATTAAGGGAAGAAAAAACATTTAATGCAAAACCAAAGTGTCAATATTGTGTATCCCAAAGAAAAGAACATGTCTATGCCGACCAATCACAAAAAAACTAGAGATTATTGTAAGAATCAATGTTTACCTCATTTGATGGATGAACTTTGATTTTTAGGAAAATAAAGGGTGAAAAAGCTATTAATACAAAACAAAAGCATCAATAACATGTATCCCAATGAGGAGAATGTGTTTGAGTCACACAAAAAATGGAGATTGTTTGAGGAATCCATATTTGCCTCATTTGATGGATGAACTTTGATTCTTAGGAAAATGAAAAGAGGATAAGCTTTTAATGTGAAACTAATGCATCGATATCATGTATCTTGATAAGGAGAATCTGTTTATGGTGCCCAATCACAAACATAATGGAGATTATTATGAGAATCCATGTTTGTCTCATTCGATAGACGAACTTTGATTATTCAAAATATGGAGGGAGAAAAAGCCTTTAATGCGAAGTCAAAGAATCAATATCATATATCCCAATGAAGAGAATGTGTTTATGGTGCACAGTTACAAAAAGAATGGTGATTATTAAAGGAATTGTTTGTCTCATTTGATGGAAGAACTTTGATTCTTAGGAAAATGAAGGGAGGAAAAGCTTAGGTTATGAAGCCAATGCATCAATATCATGAATCATGATGAGAGGAATGTGTTTATGGTGTCAATCATAAAAAGAATGGAGATTATTATGAGAATCCATGTTTGTCTCATTTGATAGATGAACTTTGATTCTTAGGAATATGGAGGGAGGGAAAGCCTTTAATTCGAAGACAAAGCATGAATATCATGTATCCCAATAAGGAGAATGTGTTTATAGTGCCCAATCACAAAAAAAAATGAAGATTATTTGGGGAATCTATGTTTGTCTCATTTGATGGATAAACTTTGATACCTAGGAAAATAGAGGGAGCAAAAGCTTTTAAAGCAAAACCAAAGCACCAATATTGTGTATCCAAATAAGGAGAACGAGTTTATGGTGCCCAATCATGAAATGAGTGAATATTATTATGAGAGTCCATGCTTGTCCCATTTAATGGATAAACTGTGTCTCTTGGGAAATTTGAGGGAAGAAAAGCATTTAATGTGAGACCAAAGCATCAACATTGTGTATCCCAAAGAAGAGATGTGTTTATGGTGCACAATTACAAAAAGAATGGTGATTATTAAGGGAATTCATGTTTGTCTCATTTGATGGACGAAGTTCAATTATTAGGAAAATGAAGAGGGAAAAGTTAATGTCTTGAAACCAATGCATCAATATCATGAATCATGACGAGGAGAATGTGTTTTTGGTGCAATCACAAAAGGAATATAGATATTATGAGAATCCATGTTGGTCTCATTGATGGATGAACTTTGATTTTTAGGGATATGGAGGGAGGAAAAGCCTTTAATGCGAAGAGAAAGCATGAATATTGTATATCCCAATAAGAAGAATGTTT
Organism: Adansonia grandidieri; assembly: GCA_038382065.1. Classification (NCBI taxonomy): domain Eukaryota; kingdom Viridiplantae; phylum Streptophyta; class Magnoliopsida; order Malvales; family Malvaceae; genus Adansonia; species Adansonia grandidieri. The sequence goes on along the minus strand of JBBYHK010473995.1, from coordinate 557 downwards.
TATGGTGCCTAGTCACAAAAAAATGGAGATTATTTAAGGAATCCATGTTTATCTCATTTGATGGATGAACTTTGATTCATAGGAAAATGAAGGGATGAAAAGCTTTTAATGTGAAACCAAAGCATCAATATCAAGCTTCCCAATGAAGAGAATGTGCTTATGGTGCCCAAACACAAAAAAAATAGAGATTATTATAAGAATCCATGTTTGCCTCATTTGATGAACGAATATTGATTCTTATGAAAATGGAGGGATGACAAGCTTTAAATGTGAAGCCAAACCATCAATATCATGCTTTGCAATATGGAGAATGTCTTTATGGTGCCAAATCACAAAAAGAATGGAGATTATAGTGAGAATACATGTTTGTCCCATTTGATGGCTAAACTTTGACTCTTAGGAAAATTAGGGGAAGAAAAGCATTTAATTCAAAACCAAAGCATCAATATTGTGCATCACAAAGAGAAAAATATGTTTATAGGGCCCAATCACAAAAGAATGGAGATTATTAAAGGAATTCATGTTTATCCCATTTAATGGATGAACTTTGATTCTTA
>JBBYHK010473973.1:0-19377 GCA_038382065.1 Adansonia grandidieri | reverse complement strand
ACCATCCAAGAACAAATGTCCAACTGCTTAGTCTTAACATCCAACAAAAGCTATTAAAATCAAAATACATGAGGTTCAAGGTAAGATATTTCAAGTAGAACAGTTCGAGTCCAAAAAAATCCATAATGGTTAAAAAGGCAACGAGTAATACCATCATCAATAAAATGTCATTAATAATAAAAAAATGGGATCATAGGCCATCCAAATAAAAAGAGCACAAGTTCATCGTATGTCCCAAAGCACCCAGCTGAAAACAGTTTTTGTCTATGAATGTTAGAATGGTTCAAAAGCAATGACCAATGGTATCAGAAGTTCAAAGGCATATAGAACTAGAGACACTACATCCAATTCCTAACCAGTCTAAAAGAAAATATTATTGTAACAAACACAAATGTTTGAGAATTTTAGCAATCAAATATGTCCCCATTAATAAAAGCACAAGCCATAGGTTACCACAAGCTTAATAAAACAAATTAAAATAACAACCAGTTTCAAACAATACCTCTGACCAACGTAGATCGCAACAGCAAGAGAAAAAAGAACAATATATGAAAAGAAAATTCAACAAATGAAATCATATCAGCCAAAAAATCCAACATTCAAAGCTTAACACATAAAACTTTAGCCACAATCCACATACGAAGCTTTTAAACTCATATGTACAATAGCAAATAAACTTCTTGACAAAAACAACATAATATTTCCCATCTAGCCTTTAACAAAACATGACAAACCAACAAAATCCCATCTCAAGTATTTAAAACTTCAGGTAACCCATCATTTAACCTTTTGTTTTATTTTTATTTTTATTTTATGAGAAAGAAAAAGAAATTAGGTGATTTATGATCTTGTCATCAAAAATATCCAAACATAAGATTATCCATTCGATATTAAAAAAATTGGGACAAAAATATTAAAATTTGTTAAATGGATTTAGGTTTTGTGGTGCGTTCTAAATTCTAATCTAATTAGATAGTAATATGTATTATTTTTATTATATAATACATAGGATGTAGCTTATATTGCAAAAAATTAAATATTATAAGTAATTCATATTTTAGAATATAAAAAAACAAAATTATTATATATTAAATAAAATAACATACTTTTTATTCTCTTTATTTTTTTAAAATAAGTAATTTGGAAAGATTTAAATTATATCATCAATAAATTTGGACAAATTTAAACAAAATTTAAAACTTCAATTATTAATTTAGATTGAACTAAAAAATAACTAATTATTTGAAATCTGTCTCATTTATAACCACTTTTACTTATCATATATCACAAATAATTAATAATAAAAGTATTTTTCCTTGTAGGAATATAACACTTTTATCCAATAATTTTTTTATTTAGATTCTATTATAGATGTAAAATAGTCTATATGTAATGATAAAAAAAAAAAGCTTATATATATGTATGTATTTCAATATCACATTGGAATTAGGATGCCAAAAAAAAATTGTAAAAGTGATATGAAAAATCATAAATTATTTAAAGAAGATGTGACCTCTTATCTATACATTCTTTCGTCTATGGACTTTATGGAAATCTTTCCAAAAATAATGTTGATTAAAGGGAAAATGTTGAAATAATTTCTTAAATTTAAATCATTTCATTATAGATATATCAGATGCCTTCGGCTAGGAAGAGGAAGTTTGAGAATAAAAAATCTTGAAAGCAAAAAAATGTATTCGATGAAAAAGAGAAAGATGAGGATTGTGAGGAGGAAGAGGAAGAAGAAGAAGGGGAGGAGGAGGAGGAGAAAGAGAAAAATGATAATGATGATGACAATGACAATGAAGAATTCATTCTGGACAAAGAAGATTGTTTGGATAAGGAAAAAGAATTGACTATGAAAAAAGAAGAAAAACAATATGAGAGTTCATAAGCAACATTTGCGAAAAAAAGGTCCCTTTAAACATAATAAGAAGAAAAAAATTGTCATTTCTAAAAAGCCTTTAAGTAAAGGGGGAAGGAAGAAACCGTTGTTGAAAAGGGAAAAGAGGGTTGAAAACAAGTTGGTGATGATAATGATTATGATTTTATAGACAACACTCCAATTATGAGAAAAAAGAGCAGAACAATTGGAGGATGGAGAAAGAAAGCTTATGTTGTACCATCGGATTCAGATTTTGTGTCTTCCAGGTCATCTGATTATGAGTATACCATCTCAGAGGAAGAGAGAGCAAGTGAAAAAAGCTAGCCGATTGCGTGGAAGCTCAAAAACTAGTGTGATTTCATTATCTTCAAGGAGAATTCAGGAGGTTGAGGAGTTAGGCGAGCAGAAAAAACCCTCAAGAAAAAATGGTAACAAGAAGATAGAAGAAACAATTGTTAAAGTAACAAAGCATGTTTGTGGCATTTGTCCTTTCGAGGAAGATAAACAAAGATTAAGGAGCGCATTGAATTATTGCAGTCATTATTTTTGTTTCACTTGCTTTATGGAGTGGTCAAAAGTGGAATCTTATTGACCATGCTGCAAGAAAAGGTTTGAAAGAATCAGTAAGCCTACTAGATCAACAGCAAGAGTTGATTTAAGAGATATGGTTATCCAAGTCCCTAAGCGTGATCAGGTATGTCACACTTCTCCTTATAATAATTCTATATGTAGCACTTTTAATTTTCTTTATTTTATTTCTTATTTGTGGTTTTAAACGACATGTTTGTTGTTTGCAGGTCTACCAACCATCTGAAGAAGAACTCAGAAGCTATCAGGATCCAAGGTTTACCAACCATCTGAAGAAGAACTCAGAAGCTATCAGGATCCATATGAGAATGTGATTTGTTCTGAATGCCACGAAAGTGGGGATGATGAACTCATGTTACTATGTGATCTTTATGATTCATCAGCACACACCTGTTGTGTTGGTCTGGAGTGGAAAGTACCTTAAGGTAATTGGTATTGTGATGGTTGCAGGCTTATAGTTCCCAAGTTCAAGATTCTTTGCCTGACCAAAGGACAATAAACAATTTATAGAATAAATTCTCACCCATTGTAAATGTATGTATCGCCTTCACCTCGTGTGCCTTTAACTTCTGGTTTTGTGGGTTTTTCATCTCCTAGATTTCTTGCTTAGATATTCCAGCTATTTTTTCAGTATCTATGTAGATACTTAATTTTCTCTGAATCTATTCCTTGACAGTCTAAAAATATTAGAGATTAAGGATTTAGTGGCCGCCCAGTGCATGTAACAGAATTAACGCTATTTCAAATGTCGTCAGAATGAATCTCAGATTTAAAAAGACGAATTCAACATAAAATATTAGCTTTTAACCTTATACTTGTGAAATTTTGAAATCTATTTTTGTTGATGTTATCATTGTCAAATTTCCTATTCTTAAGAATTTGTTAAGAATTTTTCGCTAAATTTAGGAAGTTGACTATTGCATATTTTTACTGATACAATTATGGTATTTATGTTGACCGTTGCATATTTTCACCGATACAATTACGGCATTTATGTCGATAAATTGTTTTGAATTCTGGATTTCCATCTTTACTATTTTGCAAATTAATATTTTGAGTAATATGTTTTATTTAGTTCATTTTATTTAGGTTTCAGTGTATTTTTTGAAAATTTTCAAGTAATAGAATACAAACCTTCCCTTATCTGTAAACTTTTTGGTAGAATTTTCTCTAGTTTTGAATTTCAAAATTCTTTAAATATTCACATTTAACTACCATTAAATCAATTTTTAAAATTTCATTTATTTGTTATAAATTTTAATATTTTTCTCGTTTTCCAAATATAGAGTTTTCCACTATATAAATTTTTTTCGAGGGATTTTTCTGAATTTATAATTTCTAAAATTCTTCAAATATTGTTACCTTCAATAGAGAGATTGAACCAAGAGGGGGTAAACTGCTTCTATAAAAGCTTTGTAAATTTGACAATTAAAATAAGATAAGGAAGAGAGAAAAATTAACAATGGATGTATAAAGGTTTGGTCCTTTAATTCGGCACCTATGTCCTATCTTCTTGGTATTTTCTTGCTAAGGTGATTTTCATAATTCACTAAGAAAATTGTTACCTTTAAGGCTAAGGTATAACCTTACACAACTATCTTTTAAGGCTTAGATAGAACCTTTCAAATACTTTAAGAATCATACCCTAAACTCTTAAACATTTTTACTCACTTCACACAACCCCTTTTGTGAAATGAAAGAAATATTTTGCAAACTAATTAAACCTCTAGTAGGTAGATGTTTGCTGGAATTTAAGTACAAGAAGAATGAGATACAAATAGACTTGAAGAGTATGAATTGATACAAGTAGAAAATAATGAATTTGATGACTTTGAGCTTTTATTGTTCAATGATTCAATGAAATCTGTATCTCTACCTTGTCAGTTGTTTGGAACCTCCATTTATAACTGCAAATTGATTCATAGACGTTGGGCATTTAATGTGGTGGTTGGAGAGCGTTGTAGCCTTCATAAATGCTGGTTTTCGTTTAGTCTTGCACTTTAGTATCGATACAATACCAATAGTATCGATACACAGTTCAAAAAAGTGACCGTTACAACTTGTTGTATCGATACTGAGGTTTGAGTATTGATACTAAGCAAGCTGTATCGATACATATGAGGGTTTCAGCCAAAGCTAGGCTACTGCCAAACCTTGTATCGATACTCATGGAGTGAGTATCGATACTAAGCAGCAGGTATCGATACATACACACTTGCATCGATACATTTGAGGGTTTTATACAAACCTTGGCTACTGCCAAGCCCTGTATCGATACTCATGGAGTGAGTATCGATACTAAGCAACCTGTATCGATACATATGTTTATTGTATCGATACATTTGAGGGGTTTATGCATAGTATCGATACACATGTTCTTTGTATCGATGCTAACCTTCAAAACTATTTGTGAAATCATTTTTGTTGACTCAAACCCATCTCAATAATTTTTGGCAAATTACAAACTTAGTATTTTTAAAGTTGCTTTTCAATTTAAACACAAACACGAAGTTGAGTATTAATTTAACTTAAGTTTGTTTGTTATATCAAAATCGAAATCAAGTTTAACATTGTTGAAAAGGTCACCCGATGAAGATTAATATAAAAATATTCAAAAATCATAAAAAATTACTTTCTAGGATAAAATAATTTTTAACATCAAACTTGGTTCAACATTGACAGCCTGTGCAGGAAATTAGGTGCAGCAAACTTTGAAAAATTTCCCCAAACATGTTTGAAATTTCATTTAGTTTTTAGGAAAAATGTTTAAAAAATCTAGAAAAATCATTTAATAGGCCAAAAGTGGCTTATATTGAAGTTTGATCACCTGGCTTGGGGGTTCTAAATAGTAAGTATTCAAAAAAATCATAACACCCTCATTCGAGCTCCTTTCGAGGAAAAAAGAGCATGTTGGAAAGGTAATTCGATGCCTTTTAAGGAAAAAATTTTAGAAAAATCATTAAGGCTGGAAAATAAGTTTTTAAATGTGGCAATACTACTGTCAGTGCCAAAGCAAGACTATTTTCATTTTTTAATCTTCCTAGGCTTGAATTGGGGTCACAAATATATGAATGTTTGTCACTAAGAGTCCATTTAATGGAACCATAGATCCATAAGTCCTAAAGAATATGGGCAAGTGAATGATCTGTTATTCATGGCATTAAATATCAATACTTAGGCTCATGTCAAGGCATTTTTATCAAACACTTTGTAAACTATATATTTTGAGGGTTGGAAAAAACAGATTCATTTAGCCTCATTAGGTTGTGAATCTAAACATAAAATGCTTGTTTTGGCCCTATTATTAAAGCATCAAATTGTAAAAAATCAAAGGTCATGATTAGTCGATTAATTTGGACTTAAAATAGCCATCTTGGGGCTTAATTTTATAAAATCAGCATAGGCACACATCAAAGACACATTTTGACAAACATGTTATGAACTCAGCAAGCAAACGAGGTATCAATCACTCAAGGAATGCTTAAACATTATCAAATAGCATTTTAACAAGTATTGCATGATCAAAATACAAGCAATCATATAGATAATATGTAGCTATTCACAGATGAACATTTGGCATCATAAATCAAGGAATGAGAGGAAGCAAAATATCTTGGAATGAAATACAAGGCTAGCCTAAACTTGCATAAAAGCAAGGGTGAGATTTTATCATTAAAATAAACCATATAGTCATAAATCACAAGATCAAAGCATGCATCATCATGGATCCTAAAATGGGTATGGTTTCATAAAAGGGTTTACTAAATGACATGGTAGAATGGAGCAAAATATAGTAAAATAGAGAAATAAATAAGGGAAAAGAAAAGAAAGTACACCACTAAACTTTAAACCTAGCTTGCTCACTTTTTGTTTTGGAAGCTCTGGACTAAAATGCCCAAACTCCAAGCTTTTGCTTTTTTCTTCTAGCCCTTACGAATTGATCTTCTTTTTCTTTTATTATTCTTTTTTTTTGCTTCTTTAGTTAGTGGCTTAGAATGTGACATGGGGCACGTATATTGTGACTATGAAAGTGGTAAGGTGTAAGGTATTCGGTGGCTGATGAAGGTGATGCGTTGGGAAATGAAACCTTAATATAACGTAACAAGATTAAAACACAAAAGAAACCCTGAGAAAACTAAAGATTAAAGCAACATAAAAATACCAGATTTACGTGCTTCGAAGAAAAGCCTCCTGTTTCCATGGCTGCACTAAGCTTTTTTTTACTATGAAAATAAAGCTACACCATAATACTATAAGATTGTTTATCATCCTTAAATAACAAGAAATTAAGGCCACCCATGTAATTTAAAATTACAAATAAACCCTTTTTTAATTGGCTTGGTCCATGTAATCCTATAAGTGCATATCAGGCTTTATTTCTAACAATCTCCCACCTAGAGACTGAACTTCAAGTAGTCAATCTTAGTCATGTGCCAAACTTCCCTTTGCATAGCTTAAATGACACAAGTGACACCTCTTCAACAATTAACCATGAAGAACAACTAAGGTCATGCATAACCTCAGCTTTTCTACAATCACTATTTTTGTTAACATATATGCTGAAATCTCTGTCCTTCTTATTTTTTCAAACGTTAAAGCACCATCATTCAGCAGTCCATGAATGAAGTGATATTTCAACTGAATATGCTTTGTCCAAGCATGAAACATAGGGTTTTTTGTGAGGTGAATTGCACTTTGACTACCACGAAAAAGAACTTTACTTCCTTATTGTTTACCTTATTTCTCAAGGAAACTTTTTAGCTAAATTATTTCCTTACTTGCTTCAGTAATAACATAATTAGCTTCAGTAGTAAAAAAAGCTACTATTTTCTATAGTTGAGACATACAATTCATAGTTGTCCCACCCATGGTATAAATAAAACCGGTTGTACTTCATCTGTTATCAATGTCACCACCTAAGTTTGTATCACCAAAGCCTTGCAAAGTAAAACCACTCTTTCTAAACAAAGTCCCATAGTTGAACTATCTGGCAAGTACTAAAAGATCCATTTAACAGCTTCCCAATGTTACTTTTCTAGATTTTCCATGTATTAGCTGACAACTCCCACTACATGTGCTATGTCAAGTCGAGTATAAACCATGGCATACATAAGACCAACGGCTGAAGCATAGGGAACTCTGGACATGTGTTCAAGCTCCTCTTTTTATTTTGGTGATTGTTCCTGGGAGAGTATAAAATGACTTGCTAAAGGAATGCTAATTGGTTTAACACCCCACATTTTGAACCTGGCCAATATTTTTTCAATGTAATTAGCTAGCGATAGCTTTAAAGTCCCAACCATCCTACCTCGGATGATTCTTATCCTAGGAATTTCCTTAGCTACTTCTAGATCCTTCATTACAATTATAGTTGACAATTACTTCTTTAACTTATTGATTTCTTGTATGTTAGTTCTGGGAATCCTATTCTCGACAAAACTAGCCTTATGTATTAATAGCATTCAAAAACTCATAAAATGTGATCATATAAGCAGTGGAAATAAGTAAACACAAAAAAGCTAGACTTCTTTATGGATCTCATAAGGAGGGTTTTACATGTGGCAAATGGATTTGAATTAAATTGAAACTTAAACAAATAAATGATTAGAGATTACCTAACTTAAAGATATTGTAATCTTAAGTTTTGCTGGTCCAAAAGATCTTTTATGATAGTTGCCCAAGCTTCTTAATAAGTAATCTAAAATTACGAGTAGCACAATTGTCTTACCTCTAATAGTAATCCATATAGATAGCAGTTAAAACCTTCTTTATGCTTGGTGGTTCTCTAGTGTTAGCCATAAGGCTTTTCAAGCCTCAACCAAAAATAACTTGCTAATAGGTACATATCTCATCTGATCCAGGAACGTTTCCCTTATCTATTGCACCAAAAGAAGTAACAACGTTATAGGGTAGTAGTCATTTTTCTCAAATGCCAATAAACGGATCCAAAATTCAGAATTCTTGATTTCAGTTAATTCAATTAGGATAGAAAACTGATTTTCTACCTTTGTTATGATCAAAGACACTTTGAGATCACGATGAATATGGATCGGTGCAAGGGAAGGCTTAAGGAAACTAGGGATTTTACAGTACAACCTTTAAGGAGCTCGAGGCCACTTATTCCCAAAAGTATTAAAGATGTATATATAGCCTCTTAGACTAGGCTTAGTTGTTTAATAAATGAACTAGACCCATTAAACAAGTCCTATAGGTGGCACCAACATAGAGTGTTTCTTAAAGCCCAATTAAAACTATTTTAATTAGCTTGTCCAAGATTGGGTCCTAATATTATATTTTTACCCTAACAGCACACCAAAGATGGGTATACTATACACCTAGTCCATTAGCAAGCCCAACTTAGAGTAGTTCACAATCAAACTCCATTAACTTGATTATCAAGGCTCTTGGCCCAACCTCTAATTCAAATGTTAGATAATTTAATTGATAATTAAATTTTCAAACCCAAGTAAAACAATCTTTACTTCATGTAAATAGTATTAAATAACTATTAAATAATTTATTTAATTCTTTAAATAGTAGTATTTGTCCTTATTTAATATTATCCCTAAAACTATGTCTACAAATAGACATTGTCTTGATAAGATATTCTTATCTTTATTGACATATTAAGACATCTCTAATTAAATTTCATAAATCTAATTTATATGTTAAATTATTCTTAATTTAATTTATTTAATTAAGTCTTCCTCAATTTATCTTTTATTTAATTAAGTCTAACTTAATTAAACACCAGATTCAATTCAATAATTCTATCTTATTGTGTGTGACCCATTAAGTCCCAACATGTTGGCAATGAATGTAAATAGTAGTCTATGTTTTAACACATAGCCTATTATTTATAGACATGGATCATGAGCGAGGTCTAGCAACCTATCATGACCACCTAAATGTTGATAGAATGAAATGTGACTACTTCAAAACCTTTTGGTAACTAGCCTATCGTGTACTATGGTCCTTTCACCAGATATCTTAGATTGAGGATAAGCATGGTGCCATGTCTGCTTAAACCTTTATCAATGTTAGTTCTTGCAAGTCAATGTTAATAATCATGAATCTTTTAGGAACTATTCCTTATAATCCATTATGCTCTGGTCTAAGACTTTTCTAATTAACTATAGTCAAGATTATTTGAGATATGTCTGCAATGCAACTCGAGATGGTAAATCCTCTCTCGATCACTCATTCATTTGTATGCTTCATGTAATACCCAACGTACCCTACCTTAGATATCCATCCATTGTGGACCCGTTTAAGATAAATCTAAGTATGATAATCTATTTACTAGATGACCTAGTATCTCAAGTCATGGACTAATATACATGATTGGCACATGAGAACATTTTCCATTGACACTTGAATGACTTACACCAAATGAAGTTCTCATTCGACCATGTTTATTGAACTTGTTTCCGCTAAACAAATACCCATATGCTATTCTTAAGTATCTTATATACTTTGATGAAATCAAAAAGTTGCATGCATCCAATGCATGGAGGCTTAACATATACTAATCTTTATGCATTGTTAATGCCCTATTTTAACAATACAATAACTAGGATCATTTTTAAAAGCATGGCTTTATGCATAAAAATCTCATCATCGTAACTCATTACTATCTTTGCAAGGCCATCGTGTTTCGAGGGATTCATCTAATTATTGTATGCATGAGTGTTAATCATGCCACTAAAATGAAGGAAAACCTAGAGTGCTTTAATTTACTAACACATATAGTTATTCGACCGTGTATCGTATGTCCCAATCCGATTGGTCCAAGGGCATACACCAACAGTTAGATCTTGCAATGAGCATATCATCCATATATAGTGAGATAATATAGCAATCATCACAATCTTTATAATAGCAACAATGATCCATATTACACCATTTGAATGCATGATTGAAGATGAATGCATCAAACTTTTTAGACCATTGGCGAGGGGCTTGCTTCAAACCATACAACCTTTTGTTAAGCTTGCACACAAGACTTTTATCACCTTGAATTAAAAAACCTTCTAGCTAAAACATGTAGATATCTTCATCCAAATCACCATGAAGAAATTTAGTTTTTATATTTAATTGTTCAAGATATAAATCTTCAGAAGCAATAATAATCAACATTAATCTGATAGTAGTTATATTAACAAAATGAGAGAATATCTCATTATAATCAATACTTTCCCTCTATTGGAGGCCTTTTATAATTGGCTTTGCCTTGTACCTCTTACTACCATAAAGCTATTCTTTGATTCAGTACACCTATTTGATTTGTAATGCTTCTTTCCCTTCTAGTAATGAGGTTAGCAGCAATGTTTAATTTTCTGCGAGTGAATCCATCTCATTTTGCATAGCTTGATCCTACTTAATTGAATCATTCACTTGTATTTTTTCATTGTAACTTTCTAGTTCACTTGCATATTTTTGTAACAAATAAAACAAAGAGAGGGAATAGTGTTGAATAGGTTTAGGGACTTTGTTAAATTTCTTGATCTGAATCTCAAGCATCATAGGTTCTAGCATTGCTAGAATATTCTCTAAATTTCCTTATTGCCTATTAATCATATCATTCTTAAAAATCTCCTCCAGCTCAAGATGTTTATGCTTTCAAACTTACTTTCCTGTGCTTATAGACTTTATAACATGTCTATCTTTATAGACAACATTTTCATTGAATGTTACATCATTCATCCTTAGGATCTTTTATTTTTTAGCGATAGCCAAAATTATCCCCATTATATCTAATGAAAAAACATTTCTTAGACTTGGGGTTTAGCTTGTCTCTTTTGTCAAAATCAACATCCATATCTGAAACACAACCAAAGACTTTTAGATTTGAAAGATTTACCGCTTTCCATATCTAAACTTCTTTTAGTAGCTTATGATTAAAAGAGACATATTATCATTGATTTATCAAATATGCAACTGTGCTAACTATATTTATCCTTATACTCTTGGCATGCTCAGTTAGAGTTCTATTCATCCACTCAGCAACACCATTTTTTTATGGTGTTTTTAGAATAGTCCTTTCCATTTGAATCCTATTTGCTACACAAAATTCTTTGAATTCTTTGCTGTCATACTCGCCACCATTATCAAAATGCAAACATTTTAATTTAACACCAAAATCATTTTCAACTTGAACATTACACTTCTTAAAGGTAACAAAAACATTAGACATATTTTTCATAAAGTAAACCCATACCTTATGCGTTGAATCATCAATAAAAGTGACAAAGTAAAGTGATCCACTAAGGGATGCTTCAAGAACTGAGCCTCATAAGTTAAAACATGCAAGTTCCAATCTTTTGTCTTAGGTGTTCTTCCACTTTTGGTGAAACTGACTTTTTTCTATTTCTTGAAAATACAATCTTCATAAAGACCATCATCCATGAACTTTAGCCTAGGTAACTTGCCTTTTGCTACCAATACTTTTATCCCTTTTTTACTCATATGTTAAGTCTATAGTGCCATAGTTTTGAAACAACATTTGATTTTACCACTGCCATTATATTCTCTGAGTTTATGGTTATATAAAGAGCTTTGGTCTTATCTCCATGATATATAAATATAGCACTTTTAGTGCCTACCATGACCCACTAACAAGTATATTCGAATACCCCATCATCCAGCTACCTGATAGAAATCAAATTTCTTCTCAGATTATGAACATGCCTAACATCATGTAATCTCCATGCACTGCCATTTGGTGTCATTATATCAACATCAGCTTTCTCCATAATATTTAAAGGCTCATCATCAGCTAAATGAACCTCTTAAAATTTCTAGTAACATAATTCTTCAAATAATCATATTGTGAGGTTAAATGAAGTGACACTCCAAAATTTAAAATCCAAGGCTCAACTAGACTACAAACATTTAATATTAAGGCTTTTTCATCTAACTAAATGTTTAAGTTTGCCAAATCTTTATCATTCCAATTATTATTCTTTCTCTACTTGTAGTTCTTTTTTAAATGCCTTTTCTTGTGATAGTACCAACAACTTACATTAGATTACCTTTTTCTCATTGATTTGGATCAGCCTCTGTTACCACCACACTGATTCGATCAACCTCTACCTTCAGTATCTCTATATTCAGTACTTAAAGTAGACCTTAACACTTCACCCAACACTTACAATTAGATTACTTTCCAAGAGGTCATTAATGATTGTAATAATACCAATGATTTAATCTTGTCATCAAAATTAATATTAATAGAACTCAATTGATAGAGTATCATGTTGAACTTATTTATATGACCCATAGATGAAGCACCTTTAGCTATCCTTAGGCTAAACAGATGACATATCAGATGTATCTTGTTGGAAGTAGATGGCTTTTCATACATGTTTGATAATGCCCCTATCAGATCAGCTGTATCTCTTTTTATTCTCAATGTTGTATGTAATGTTTTGAGCCAAAGTCAATTGAATGGTTCCTAACACTTGCTTGTCCTGTAACTTGTACGTCTTTGGATCTATAGTTTCTAGTCTTTTCCTTAAAACAAGCTTGTGAAGCTTCATTTGATTTAGATAATCTTGCATCTCATCTTCTAAAAATTGAAGTCAACATCTTTAAATTTTTTAATTCTTATGTTTTCATCTTCTGGACCATCATTCTCACTTATCGCTTGAAATCTAAAGCTTTAACAATAGTTGTTGCAAAATGAAACCTTAATTTAAAGTAACAAGATTAAAACGTAAAAAAAAAATGTAAGAAAAATAAATCAAAGTAACATAAGAATGTTAGATTTAGATGGTTCAGAGAAAACCTTCCTACGTTGATGGTTGCACTAAGCCTTTTTTGCTATGAAAATAAAGTTACACTGTAATACAATAGGATAGTTCATCATCCTTAAATACCAAGAAATTAAGGCAACCCATGTATTTAAAATTACAAATAAACCTCTTTTTAGTTGGCTTGGCCTTATGGTTCTATGGATATATATCCAGCTCCATTTCTACATGATAAGATTTATAAGGTAGATGATAGAATGAAGTGGGAGTGCGAGAGCTTTAGGGAATTTTTTAAGTGGCTTAGGGGCTAATAAGAATGATGAGTAAGTGAAAATTTTGAAAGCCAAAGTTCGACTTTATAGTATGGCTTAGTCAACCACGTTAGGGCAAAAATAGGTAATTTTGATTTTTCTCTTACAAAAGTGATATGTCATGGTACTAATAAGGCATGCTTAAAATTTTTAATTGGTCATGGTACTACAGTTAAGTACCAAATGATGATGGATTATCAAGAATGCCGTTTTAAAAATTCAAACTTTCTTTAAAATGTCCCACAATTTAACTAATTAGGCTTTAAAAAATCACATTAATCTAACCTAATAGGCTTAAAATTAATTAGATATATGGATAGATAGAGCAAAATACTTTTAATAAGGCCTGACATGAATTTAAAATACTTGTAAAATTGGCCTAACATAATTAAATAAAATAGACTCAAATAAATTAATTAAATAAGAATATGGGCCTTATTTTATCTAATATATTTTTGTATAAGGATTGGCCTTAAGTTAAATAATTTATGACCTCACATTAGATTAGGATGATGGGAATGGGATCTGAGCTTGCCCGTTTAGTGTCAATGATGCCCTATGATGCTTACATAGAGGCCGGGACAAAATTAGGTGTTTACGACAGCTTTTCTTTCGCCATTGTTGAGTATCAGGAACAGGAAGAAAAACAAATAGGCACCATTTTGTTGGGGAAGGAATGATGCCCCTTGAGTGCCTAGAAAGAAAAAAACTAAATTAGAATTTCACTGAGATAGATAAGAAATTTTGGCTGGTGATTCAATTTTATAAAAAAAATACTACAAAAGGTTATGGATAAATACTTAGACTCCGTTCCTAGGCTCGATCTATCCCTAGATTTGACTTAGAAAAAGAAAAAGTCCTAAAGTTCAATCTTAAGTTCGACCTACTTAGGAAAGCATATTCGACTTAGAAGGAAAATACCCAAGCTTTGTTCCTAGGTTCAACCTACTTTTAAGAAAGTATATTCGACCTAAAAAAGCAAAGACTTGGACTTCGATCCTAAGCTCGACCAACTTTTAGGAAAGCAGATTTAACTTAAAAAGGAAAAGACTTGGACTTCTATCTTAGGTTGGACCTGCTTCTAAAAAGTAGATTTAACATAAAATGAAAAGACCCAAACTTTGATCCTAGACTCAAACTATTTCCAGAAAAATAGATTTGGCTTGAAACAAAAATAACTAAACTCGTTCCTAGGCTTAACCTTCTTCTAAGAAAGTAGATTCAACTTAAAATAAGAAATAACTATGACATGAGGCAAAACCAATGCTTAAGAAACTTAATGACTTAGGCAAAACCTTAAGTCTAAAGTAACGGTGAGTAAGAGTACCTAACTTGGACTGGTGCAGGCCAACTTTACTAGAACTATCTTACTAGATTCATTAGGCTTTGACTCTGGATATGGATCAATTAGTCAAAACTAACTTATCTACATAATTGGGCTAGACCTAGTATGAGCCAATTAGTCGGAATTAGCTTATCATCATTTTGGCCTTACTCTTGGTCTAGGATAATTACCCAAACTAGCCTACTGGCATTACTGTGTTTACTCTTGGCACAAGTCAATTAACTAAAACTAACTTGTCAACATCACTAGGCTTATTCTTAATACGAGCTAATTAGTCAAAACTAGCCTACTGACATCGTTAGGATTTATCTTGGCAAAGGCTAATTAGCCTTAGCTAACTATTGACATTATTAGGCATACTTTCAGTATGGGCTAATTAGTAAGAACTATCACTAAGTTTACTCTTGGTACGGGCTAATTAGTCAGAGCTAGCCTACTAGCATTATTGGCTTAGTCTTGGTACAAGCCAATTAGCCAAAACTAGGCTAACAGAATCATTAGCTTGCTTTTGACGCTATAAAAGGGCATCATCTAAGATCTTTTCACATAAAGACTTATGAATGATGCATATGGTGTCTTGAATGATACAGATGTTAATATGTGTGAATGCTTTTGAGATGATGCATGTGTAAATACATGTGTTCATTGTATGTAGATGTGTATTGCTATTTTGGTAAATAATATGTTTCTTGTCAAAAAAAAAAAGGTTTAGAGGTTGATTGTCTCCCTTTTCATCTTATGCATTGGCATGGTTTCTCTTTTGGTGCTCTGACCGTTGTCTAGAAATTGTTAGACCTTGTCAAGTTCTATATCAATTTTGTTATCTTTCCGCATCTTTTACCAATGATTAATTTGATGATTTGTTAGCCCTTTAAAAGTAGTCTTGTTAGTAAGAGTAGAAGTAAGATCTTTCTGTGATGATTTTCAGCTCCTAGCATTTCTTTGCCCCAACAAAATCTTTCTTCTTTTTGACCTCAAAATCTTTAGGATATCTTGAGTTTCCTTGAAAAGACTTCAAATATGAGATTAGTTTTTCATAAGACCAGGATTAAACTTTTATGTTCTTATGCCAAAAAAGTTCACATTTCTTTGTTTTGGTATGTCATATCCCATGTGCCAACAACTACTTCATTACGGTACTAGGAAAGTTAGACAATGCTTTCCCCTAACAAATATTCTTTAGTATCGAAGATAATGGTTAAAACATATGATATCAAAGTTTTTAACAACATATGATCATCGCTAGGGTCATACTTGACTTGTAGGAAGTCTTAGGACAGTAAATAACCAAAGTATAAAAGTTTACAAATTAATTCATCAACTAAACAAGAAAAATGAATCAAACAAATTAATTTGAGACTCCCTAAACCAAGTGATTTTGATTAATCTTTAAGAACAAGAACATTTGGAATAGATCAAAATCTATCATACCTTAGCTAAAAGATGTCTTGGAGTGATTCCATGACTTTAAGAACTCCTAAACTAAGCCCAATTATTGTAAACCAAAGCTATCCAATTGTTTAACATCTAATGGTTATCCGCAAAGGTGATCTGAAAAACCTTTAATAAGGAAGAGACTTTGTTGCTGGAAGTGTGTTAGCAGCTTTAGTTTCAATAAAACTTCCGTTGCACCTATAAGACCTTGATTCAATAATCAAATTGAAGAATAAAATCAATTTTCTTCTTGCTACAATGGGATATGTGTAATATCTCATAAGGTTTGTTGACAGATATCGCAACCTTTTTATCTAGATCTTTTTGGCCAAAATTTTCATCAAAATTTAGTTTTATGGGATGGCAAACATAAGGCTATATATCTAGGGTTTAAAATTTTAATTTCAAAAAGTTACAACTTTGCCCTTGACCCATATGAACTCATTCGAATTGGGCCTAAGTAACCACTACTTTTATTAGATACATTAGCATAGTTTCATTTTCATTTTTATTAATCACCCTTATGTGTGTGACCCATTAGGCCCTATCATGTTAGCAATAAATACAAAATATCAACTTAAGAATATTCGTATTTATATTTGTAGACCAAGATTGGCATCTAGCAATGCATCATGGCCACCTAACATGCAGGGAGTGTCAATATGTTTTAACAAGCACTTCAATGCTCAGTATCTTAATTTAATTCAATCATTTCATCATATATCTCAGAATTAGCAACAGCATGGTTCAGTTTCTACTCTTAGCCCATTCCAAATTAGTGTGCAACCTGTATATGTTAACTCCACAATCAATATTGCCTTGGCCAATTACTTTGAGGCAACACGAGCCAGGTACATGTGAGATATGTCCCCTCAAATCACTTAGGGTGATGAATCCTTTATGAACCTCTATTCATTTACCATATAATTCATGCATACCTAAAACCATCCTACCATATGCATCTATCTATTATGGACCCATTTATGATGGAATCAAAGTTTAACAGGCCTTATATAAGATGATCTGTGGTCACAACTCCAAGGATCTCTTACACTACTAACACATGAGAGTATTTCCATAGATATTTGAGTGAAATACCAAATGGAACTATCATGGCAAGTCATGTTCAGTGAACTTGTTACCATAACAAACACCAATACGTTATCCTCAAATATCTTTATAGTTTAACTTATAAGATTAGTTGTATACATCATATGCATGGAGGCTTAACATATACTAGTCTTTATGCATTGTCTTGATAATACAATGGTCAAGAACAATTTTAGAAACACAACTTTGATGCATACAGATCTCATAGTTGTAACTCTTTGCAATTCCTTTGCAAGTCCAATATGTTTCAAAGGCTTTATCTATAGAAGATATTTTTATTCAATGAAATCTTATGGATAAAGAAGTACCTCTTTAACATTAATAAAATATAGTGTTTGTATACATGAAATCACTACATGTTAATACCATTTAAGCCATAATGATTGGCTTATAGGGTATACACTAATAATTTACCATTAGCACTAAAACTAATCACGTATATGTCTAAGCCTTATGCCCTCCATATGATGGTCATGTTTTTGTTAGGATAAAACTTTAGTGAAAGGATCAATTAAGTTCTTTTTTGTAGGTACTTTTTTTATACTAACATCACGTCTATCAATAATGCCTCTAATGACATAATATTGCCATAACATGTGTTTGGATTTGTGATAAGACCTTGGTTCCCTAGGTTATGCTATAGTTCCATTGCTATCACAATAAAATGGTATTAGATCAACAATGCTGGAACCATACCAAGTTCAATAATGAATTTCTTTATCCAATTTACCTCATTTGTAGCCTCACATGCAGAGATGTATTCAGCTTCAGTTGTTGAGTCTACAGTTATAGGTTGTTTAAAATTTTTCCAACTAACTGCAACACTGTTAAAGGTAAATACAAATCCATTTTGCAATTTATTATCAGCCCAATTAGATTAGAAACTAGCATTAGTATAACTCCTAACATGGAGTCTAGCCTATCCATATACCAGAAATATATCTTTAGTCCTTTGCAAGTATTTAAGGATTTTTTATAGCAATTTAGTGACTTTCACCAAGATCACATTGGTATCTACTCGTGAGACTTAGAACGTATGACATATCTAATCTTGCATACAAAATGGCATATCCAATAGCAAGTCATATGGATCTCATTCATCTATGCTTTTTCATCTGATGTTTTAGGAGACATTTCTTTCGAGCAATGCATGCTATGTGCCACAAATAGGTTTCCATGTTTAGAGTTTACCATCCTAGACCAATTTATGTTGGTGTAAGCTTTGTAAACCAATCAGTTGAACTTGTAATACACTAGCATTTAGTCAAATCATGTAACATACATTATATTTGATTAATGTAATATGAAGTATTTTTTCCATAAGAATAGTCCATTATTAGTTCTTCAAATCTTATGAAGATTGTAGACACCTTATTTTGTCCGGGCTATTTTTTTAGTAACCTGGGGCATGGACGTGAGAGGCGGTGATGATATCAAAGATAAATGCAAAGACGTGGCATCAAAAGATGCAGTTCAAGATGTCCAAGGACAAAAGATAAGAGAAAATCCATAATTTTGCTTGAATGTATCGGTACATGGTTCTTATGCATTGATACAATGCTCTAGCGATCCAAAAATTTGAAATGTCCCCATTTATATTGATACAACATGTAAATGTATCGATACATGAGCTTATGTATTGATACATGAGCTTATGTCGATACTAGGCCATACCAAGACCAAAATGTGCATTCTGTAAAGAAATGTATTGACACCATAAACCATTGAATCGATACAATGGTTTATAGTATCGATACAATGATCATCGTATCGATACAATGTTCATTGTATTGATACACTCAAGGTTGTTTAGACCAAATGTATCAATACATTCTGCAATGTATCGATACATGCAGGCCATTTTCCATGGCCTGGGAATTTTTGACTCGTCCACCATTGATCCAAAACTTGATTTTAACTTTTTTTTTTGCATCAGAAAAGATCAAAACC
>JBBYHK010473952.1:4123-19386 GCA_038382065.1 Adansonia grandidieri | reverse complement strand
GTACCTGCATCCTAGTAACTTAGCTTCTCTGTCTTAATTGTTTTGCAATTTTAGGTCTACCTCGATTCCTTTAAGTTGTTAGAAGTGGTAACTGTAGCCTTTAGGCAGAGCCCTTAATCCTGTTTGAATTGCGAGTACCATTGCCTGGAATGTTTGCTCGGATAATTGTTTGATCGCTAAATTAGAAGCTTGGCTGGTTCGATCCTGTTATTTCTGGTGGATTGTCTTTGAAATGATCCGTTTGCGCTCCATGTAATTGTAGCTATGATTGAGACTGAAACCTCAAAGTTGGGGCTCCGACCATTGCTTTTTCTTCCCAATTTCCTGGATTTTTATTTGATGGCTTTTTTGAATTTAGCTTGTTGTCAATTAGATATCTTTAGTGTATGTGAAAGATCCGTTTCCTGTTGTTTTCCTTTAAGTCACTTGGACTTTTGTATGTGTATGACACAAGTATATTCAATTTTTTTCTAAGTTTTCTATGTATTTGTGAATCCCTAGAAGATCATATCCACGTATTAATTTTCGGATATCCATCGGAAATGGGTATTTTAAGAAAAATAAAGAGTTCAAGCAACATAGGTCTTCCCTCCAGATATTGATAAGAAATTTGTTGAACTTGTACCCGGCTAGATCAAGCGTTCATAAAATGTTCTTTACTAAATAATAAGTTACTTAGTTGCTATCTGCTACTGCATATTTCTTGCATAGAATTAACCAATCATGCTAGCAGCATAACATCAAGTATCGACCCTTCATCCGACATACGTAGAGTATGAGTTTCTGTATGTACTTGGTGTGCAATACTGGAATTCATTGATGCATATTTTTTGTGTAGGTAATAATAGTTTGTAAATTATTTGAAAGCCTCTGTTGTTTCTTCATGGCTTAATGGTGGTACCATTATCTTTCAATTTTTTTCCTTTCACAAAGCTTACAGTACTTTTTCCGTGTTTAATCTTGTTCAGTGTTGGAGGCAAATCCATGGAGAGATCCTTCGAAACCTGTATACGTACTAACTCACAAGGAAAACCAGTTGTGCACGATGAAAACTCGAAGAAATCGGAGGTCTAATTTAGTTTTCAAAACCTGTATACTTCTTTCTTGAATTATTCTTCTGGTTGCCCTGCCTTAACATTCCTTTTTGGCTAACAGCGAAGTTGAAAGGGAACTCGGATTATTGTTTTCGAAAGGAGCAAAGTGGAGTTCTGGAATTGGAAACAAAACTAAGCAGCCTAGATCTGGTTCTAAGTTTCAGATGCTGGTTGAGGATGTTAGGGAAGGAGTGCTTGTAAGTGTTTAACGATTTCATGTTTTTTTTTTTTTGTTTGGTTGGGGGGCGGGGTTGCGGTATCAAAGGCTTCTGTAGGGATCTCCAAATCAATGGCTTTCGCGCTAGGAGATCATCAGCTTAAATTAGGGGACTTCAAAATATGAATCAAATTATGATCTCACCTTCTTGTGTATCCATGGTAAAAATTTAGTATTGTTGCTGTATGCCATATGGTATGCTTTCATTTCCCCGGCTACCAACAGTGCACCCATAACTTCTTGGAGTATCATCGTGCATGCAGTTTTCCCCATAACTTCTGTTGGTTTACCATGTCTTTTTCAGACTCATCTCTGGTTATTAAGTCACGGACCTTTTAACTCTTGTTCCGCAGGTATTCGAAGATGAGAACGAAGCTGCAAAATATTGTGACTTAATGCAAGGAGGAGGCCAAGGATGTGAAGGTGTTGCAGAGATTGAAGCCTCATCGGTTAGAAAGTTCCCGAAAACTGTCTTTTCTTCCTGTACCATTAAAAACAGTTTTTTTTTTTTTTCTCATAGTAATCTCCGCTACTATTTTCTGTAGGTATTCGATCTTTGCCGGAAAATGAGGGCTCTCGCGGTTCTCTTCCGCCGGGGAAGAACACCTCCGCTACCTCAAAATCTCGAGCTCAACCTGAAAGCCCGAAAACGATCCCTTGAAGACCAAGAGGACTTGATATGAAGTCAGTCAAGAGAGTTAAAATATATGAGAAACTGTGATGTCAACCCACAGATCAAAACCATATAGGCCAATACTACAATGTAACTTCATTTATCACAAACTTTAAATTTAATGTAGAGTATAAGTTGATTTACGTTATTATTATTATTTTTTATTTCCATTGTTCATAGATTATGAACTTTAAATTTGTGGTTCTGAATTTAAAGGAGGGGCTTGTGATTTAATATTTTAGCATTTTATCTGAGTAAAACTTTCTGTATTTATTTGACGTATGTTCGAATATAAATATGAGATATATTTTTTAAAAAGCTTTTTAAATATATGAAAAAGTTTAAAAAAAATTGAATATATCTGTATCGAATTACAATTGAGATATTATTTTTTATTTTTTATCTATTATTTTTTGATACATTGATCATATATATATATATATATATAAAACTTATATGTAAATCGTGAAAGTCAAAATAATAAATGATAATTAAATTTATATTAAATAATAATAGATAAAAATGTATCGGAGGAGAGCTAGACTTGTATTAACATAGCTTCTAGAATGTAGCTTTGTATGAAAACAGTTTGATTTAACTATGTTTTTAGGATTTAAATATAACTATCGGATATTGATATATACAAAATAAAGGAACGTAAAATAAAATAATTTTTTTTTTCCTATTTGCCTTTCGTTTCTCTCAATTTTTATCCTAATGAACTCTTTCCCACCGATGACCAAACTATAAAAATGTAATAATAAGCAATAAAAAAGCTAAATAGAACAAAAAATTTGCGATTTATCCGATTAGACCTGAAATAAAGGGGAAAAAAAGAAAAAACAGATCTTTGACAATGAGCTCAGACACATCCGGCGGAGAAGCAGCGGCGCAGGGATCGAGTGGGAAGGTGAGCTCGACATCGTCGGCTGGCAAGCAAAAGGAGAAGGCGAGAGTGAGCAGGACTTCGATGATCTTGTGGCATGCTCATCAGAACGACGCTGGCGCTGTCCTCAAGCTTCTCGAGGAGGATCGGTCTTTGGTCCACGCTAGGGACTACGACAACCGTACGCCCCTCCACGTTGCTGCACTCCACGGCTGGATCGACGTCGCCAAGTGCCTCCTTGATTATGGGGCCGATGTCAACGCCCAAGATCGTTGGAAGAATACGGTGCCACTTCAATCCCTCCTTTTTGTCTTTCATTTCTCTAATTTCTAATCGTTTACTGTTTCGACCGTTTTTATGGATTAAATTAAAGTTCGTTGATTTTTCTTTTGGTTTGGTAATGGCAGCCTTTGGCTGACGCAGAAGGAGCTAAGAAACATAATATGATTGAGCTCTTAAAATCATACGGTGGATTATCTTACGTAAGTTCAAGCCTTTTACTCTGCAATTTTCATTATTGAGTATTTTGTTAAATATTTTTTTTTCAATATTTAGTCTAAAATTAGATGCGTTCTTAAAAATCAAATGCCTGTTCTTCTAATTACTTTTCTTCATTTTAATAAGCCTTTGTGGCCAGCTTTAACAGTATGATGAATTATTAGTTGCGGGAAATGACACTTTGATTGTGACCTTTTTGTAATCATATTTGGCCGGAATAATTATTGAGATTACGCTAACATTATCAAGTATATGTTTTGTTTTTAGTCAACATTTTATACATTTCATACTTGGCTGTTTGTCGGATTGAGGATTTTGTTATTGGGGCAGACTCGAAATTGTGGGTGGCCTTTAACTTTCAATTCACGCTTCCTTTTTATTTTAAATCCATCCTAAGCATTATTTTGTTTGAATTCCTAAAGAACATCCTTAGCGTCATTCATTTGAAGTTTGCTAACTTGCCAGAGGTATATCATATTAAGGATGGCTGCTGGGTTATAGTGTTGTATGTGTGTTAACCTTTTCTTACTCGTTGATGTGACCATTTTTATTGTTTGCAGTAATCCATGAACAATTTCCTTAAAATGGTCACAGATTTTGGCTTCTAAATAATAATAGTTCATGATCTCTTCTGATCTTATTGAAACTTGAGCTAGTTACATGAGTTTAATTGATGGACAGCCTTTTAGACCTTGTGGTTTTGCATTTTAACATATTCTTTTGAAGGCTAAAAGTTAAATTTTCATTGTTGCAGGGCCAAAATGGAAGCCATTTTGAACCAAAGCCGGTTCCGCCCCCTCTACCAAACAAATGTGACTGGGAAATTGACCCTTCTGAGCTGGACTTCTCCAATTCACATGTGATAGGGAAGGTGCGGTTTCAAGTTCTCAATATTGCTAGCATGCAGACCTGAGCTTGCTTGCTATGTGTGTGGACTGTTTTAAGTGTAAAACCATAATAGGAAAAACTATTTGCATGATGTATCTGTCTTGATTTTAGGCTTTTCTTGGTAAGAAGGATGGAACTTCTGATCTCATGTTTAGGTTTCATAACCACCTTCCAACTTGAAGCTTTGGATTAAAACTTTTTCCTTCTTTCAATCCTCACAACCAAGCGAAGCCTTAATTCACTTGTCATAACAAGGATTTAATCTCTTCTATTGTTATGGTGTCAGAAGTGCATGTGATTGATAGTCAAATCAGAGTGCTTATCATGGATGTAGAGCTGTGGTCTTTGCCAGTAAAGAATATAATATAATAAAGATTCTCCTATGACTATCGTTTTTTTTTATTTAGCCAAAAAAAAAAAAAAAAAGAGAAAGATTCTCCTATGACTAGCATAATGGTAATCACCTCTTTGTCAAGATATTAACCATTTGATGAAATGGAGATTTAATTTGTCTGCATGTGACGACCATCATGAACAATTTCATGAACACCGGTCCTAGTAATGACATGGGCTTTAGAAGTATGATCCTATCTCTCCGTACTTGGCGATGGCTGAATGTATATGTCCTTTTCTGCTTATTAGAAAAATTGATTATATTAAGTTGATATTTCTGGATGTGTTTAATATGTCTGAATGTGACGACCATCATGGACAATTACATAAATGCTGGCCCTAGTAATGACGTGGTCTTTAGAAGTATGATCCAATCTCTATACGAGGAGATGGCTGAATGTATATGTCCTTTTCTGCTTATTGGAAAGATTGATTATTATTAAGTTGATATTTCTGGATTTGTTTAATATGTCTGAATGCAACAACCATCATGGGCAATATCATCAACACTGGCCCTAATAATGACGTGATCTTTAGAAGTATGGTCAGATCTCTCTGCACTCGGAGATTATATGTCCTTTTCTGCTTATTAGAAGGATCGATTATTATTAAGTTAATATTTCTGGATATGTTTCTTTGGGCTGATGTAAGTTTGAATTTGCTGTCGAACTTCTATGAGTGGTTTTAGATTGCTGGTGTCCCTTTGATGTGTAAGTTCCATCTGTCGATTTGGAACTTGTATTCGTACATAAGCTGCTTAAATTCTGCTTGTCTGAAATTCGGCGTGGAAGTACCTTGTTTATTTTCCTTATAATATCTGGAATATGTGCTTCCACTGATTATATCTCATACTGGCAGGGGTCATTTGGTGAGATTTTAAAGGCCACTTGGCGGGGAACTCCTGTAGCTGTCAAACGCATTCTTCCATCACTTTCTGATGACAGATTGGTGATGTAAGCCCACTATGTTTTGAATATATCTCTATAGTTTGTTTCCAAAGCTATTTCCCATGAAAGTTTGATTTCCTTGATGCATGTCATATGCTGAAAATTATGTTCTCATTGGCAATGAATATTGATAGAAGGAAAAGATAAAACTGACATGAATTCTCCCAAAAAGGCATGAAACATTTTCTTTAATGGTTCATACCTCTCCTTGGTGTAATTAGCTTCGATTTTTGAAGTGGCTTCGACATTTTACAGGGTCAATCTGATGCTTGTAGTTTTGATTCGTTTCCTCCGTATCCAGTTGTTTCTTTTTTTTTTTTTTTTTTTGGGTTGTATTAAGAATGCAATTCTTTGTTTGAGTTCTTCTCTGCTGATCCAGTCAGGATTTTCGGCATGAAGTGAATTTACTTGTAAAGCTCCGCCATCCTAATATAGTTCAATTCCTCGGAGCTGTCACTGAAAGGAAGCCTCTTATGTTAATTACTGAGTATTTAAGAGGGGTATGTGAATGCATTTATCCTTCTCATTCCCAATAGTTCAGTTCTCTGTAGAATATTCTATTAGAACTCTTAAATTTTAATAAACCTTAATCTTATCATATTATGCTATTGCAGGGTGATCTTCATCAGTACCTCAAGGAAAAGGGTGCACTTAATCCATCAACAGCCATCAACTTTGCATTGGACATTGCTAGGTATGTAAAAAGCCTTCTATTTTAAGTTGTATAGTCAGTGCATCTCTCTGTGTCATGCATTTGGCATCTAAGTAAAAGTTGGAGAAAAAGAGTGTGAAAATGTAGAAGCAGACAATAATTCATGCTGCTTTCTTAAAATTATTAATTTTCTTTAGTTTTGAACAACTTCCCTTCCTTTTGACAGGGAAGTACTCTACAGAATGTGACTACATGTAATTTTCTCTCATATGAATGGCAGTTTTGCTAATCTGCATTTTATAAATTTTATGGCCAGGGGTATGGCTTATCTTCACAATGAGCCAAACGTCATAATTCACCGAGACCTAAAACCAAGGTGAATCAACTTCTATTTCAGATTGCTGTTGTCCTACTGGCTATTAATTTAAGGCTCTATGCATTTCATTGACTGCACACTTATGTTGTGGAAATTACTTTTTGAATTTTGAATGCTTTTTTTTTTTTTTTTTTTAAATCAGGAATGTGCTTTTGGTCAACTCCAGCGCTGACCATTTAAAAGTCGGAGACTTTGGACTGAGCAAGCTTATCAAGGTTCAAAATTCTCATGATGTCTACAAAATGACTGGCGAGACAGGGAGTTGTGAGTGTCTCTTATAGATTTCCTTTGGATAAAATATGATCGTTAGATAATTACTTTCTTTACTTTACTTGGAATTGGAATTAGATCGTTATATGGCTCCTGAAGTTTTCAAGCACCGGAAATATGATAAAAAGGTTGACGTTTACTCTTTTGCAATGATACTTTATGAGGTAAGTTTATTACTTTCTTGAAATGATATTGATCGGTAAGTATTTGAGACTAGTTCTAATGCATGATTTTCTTACTTAGAACAGATGCTTGAAGGAGAACCACCATTCTCAAATTATGAACCTTATGAAGCAGCTAAGTATGCCGCGGAAGGACACCGGCCTACTTTTCGTTTAAAATCATACCTCCCTGAGCTGAGAGAGTAAGCCATCTCTAAAATTTTCTAAGATTTGCATATTGTCAGTAATCATTTATCACTAATTTGCATTTTGACATCCACCAAACCTTAATGCTGCTTTGGAGATCCGAACCATTTAACCCTCCCCACAATGACTTAAAACTCTTGAATTCTCTTGGAGGTCATTGAGAACTGAGAAGCCTTCAAGATATCAACTTGTGACCAATGATACTTGTGCATGCTAATTTTCTTTTTGGGTTTTTTTTGTTACTCTTTCCCCCACTGCTTCTTGTGTCCTAGCCCTTTAACTTTTGCCATTTTCCATTCTTTTTAATTGCGAAGTCTCTTTTCAACGATGTCTACTAATTGATGCTAATAAAGTTTCTTAACCGAATTTATCATATGTTAGAACAAACAACTGGACTGCTGGATTTTGGCATGTTTGGATTGCTGATTTTTTTCTTTAATGAATCTTTCTTAGCTTAACAATCAGGTGCTGGGCTGCTGACATGAACGATAGACCACCTTTCTTGGATATTCTCAAGATGCTCGAAAAGATCAAGGGAACTGTACCACCGGATCATCATTGGAGTCTATTCAACTCATGATATTAAAGATCTGATGAAATTGATGGTATACATCCATTTCCGCCCCACCTTGCCTATTTCTGCAAATGGTATTGAAATAGACTCCGTAATTAGCTTTGTGATAGATTTTTGCCATGACTGGATTTCCTCTATTCTTTCAAAATTCAATCAAGAAAGTAGGTCTGTCTGCATTTTCTTATTATTTTGAAGACAAGCAAGTGAACCGAGGTCTCCAAAACTGACAATACATAATATTTCCTTCATCTTACAGAGTTTTAATTTTCATCCTTCAGTTGTAATTCCTTGTAGTTACTATTGCTTATAATTTATGAAACTTTGCAAGAGATAAATCTTGAATAACGGGTTCAGTCTTTTACATTAGTGTCATGTTATATTTTAGTTATTTTTTCATGTTACCTTCATTTCTTGTCTAATATTGTTAAGTCTGCCTATATAGATATAGAGCAGATCACATATATGGCAGAGAGGCCCATTTTAAACTAGTGAAAATTCCAACTAATCGGACAATGGGACCTAGAAATTATGTTTTTGTCAAAAGTAGATTTTGGCCAAAAATATGTTAAAAAGAGTACAGAAGAATAAAAGCCATCGTCTCTTGCGACTTAAATGAGCTTATTTTTCTGGAAGAAGGCTTTCAAATGCCAAAATTGTAATCCTGCTACTGACAAGCAAAGAAATAGAGACAGTAAAGACAACCAGAACATTTCGGAAATTGTTGCTTTGTACAGCTCTTGCATTTCTTCTTCTCTGTAAAAATAAATAAATAAAATCATACACTGAACCCTGAGGAACAAAAAATAAGTAGCTATATACTTAGAAGTGACAAAATGAAATTAAACGTAAAAAAATAGCAACTCGAAACCTCCAAAATCTTATTTGACTAAAATGTAAAAAATTCAAATTAAAAAAAATCGAATTTAAAATGATTTGAATTTAAAAAACATTAAGCTCGAAAAGACCTGAACCTATGCGATTGTTACCTCTACGGATACATTCCGTGAGTTTGTGATAAATATGTTTCTTACTTTTTTCACGTAAATAAAACATGTCCTCGTGAATGGAGATAACAGTGTCATATAACTTCTTCAGTTCTAGTTCCATCACCTGAAATTTATACAAGTACAACAAGACATGAGCCATTTTTTTCCATCTAAATTCTTCTATTATATTATTCAGAATTTTTATTTTTTTTAAAGTATTTGTATCAAATACTTGTCCGATATATATATTTAAATATAATATAAAAATATGATTTTTTTAAAATATACGGTAAAAACTTAGAAAAAGTTAAAACCCTGTTTTCAAGTAATTTCTATAAAAGATTGAAGCCCTTTAGCTTAACACTAGGAAACTCTGTTTTCAAGTAGTTTCGGTCAACCAAGACTGACCCTAATGGTCATGAGATTAGAAGAAATCTAATTTTAAGTTTCGAAGAACAAGTTACAACAGGGCTGCTATAGAAGGCAAAGTTTTATTTAAAAATAACATGAATATGATACGAATAATCGAATTTATCAAAATTTATATAACATAAATTAATGACGTATCGAAATTATATAAATGTATAACACCTTAAATACAATTATTATATAAAAAATAATACAAATACGATATGAATACGCAGATTGCATGGTGTAGTAAACAAAGAAACCACAAGCCTCGCGGACTTTGTAGCACAAGAAAGTGACACCCCTTTTACATAAGCAAAACTTCTAACTCTAGCAGGCAACATCAAAAATATCCAATGAATTCCAGTTAGTCCTAAACCCCCATCAGAAAATATAAGCTTGCCCTCGAAAGTTATGCGATTTGGATTTGAACATTGATATAAAATTTAAATATGAATATACGTCTTATATGAATATATTCAGTTTTTTTTTTAAAAAAAAAATCATGTATTTGAAGGATTTTTGGAGGATCATACATTTGTACCTGTGTTTAGATATGTGTTGGACAAAAATACTTCAAGAAAATAAAAAATCCGAGCAACATAGCTTCAAAGAGTACGGATATGGATATGTATACAATACGAGTATATTCAATTTTTTTTATAGTTTTTCATGTATTTGAAGAAGGATCATACTCCTATACTCGTGTTTAGATATGCGTCGGATAAAAGCACTCCAAGAAAATGAAAAATACTAGCAACATAGCATCAAAGAGCTAAACCCCTAACCAGCAACTCCAAGCTCTTTTTTCTTATGCCAATCATCTTGGTTATGCCAAAATTATATATTATTTTTATAGTTTTTAAACATAACATATTTATATCATATTTTCATATTAGGTTTAAAATTATCAGATGTTCCCACCATCTAATTCTTTTTAACCTTGAGACTAACGCTCATAATTTTTGCTCTGGTTGAGTCCTTATGCCAAAGTCACATTACGGTGTAATTTCTTGGACTCTATATGTTTGGTTGCTACATCTCCCTCTGTATTAAATACCTAAGAAGTAAGAACGGAGGGAGTTATATACTACGTTATCTAAGTTCCTTATTATTGCTATTATTTGAAATATTCATATTTGATACGTATATTTATTATAATATTTAAATATAAATATAAAATATAAAATATAATTTTTTAAAGAATAAAAAATTTTAAACAAATTCGGATATAATATATATCAGTATTTGTTACTATCGTAATGTAGGTTATAAAGAAAATCTTCATGGAATAAAGATCCATATTTAACCACCCTATCAAACAATAAACAATAAATTTACTCCGATATCACATGAGCATAGGACTCGCCACCTTTCGAGCTTCAGGGAATACCTCATGCATGGATTGTACTCTCTCCGAGGCATCGAATATCTATAACTTTTTAAATATTGGAATTTACTTAATTTATTTAAAATTTAAATTTGTTTATTATTTTTATACTATTCGAGATTATAATTTGAATTTGCATTCAATTTAAAAGAATATATATTTATTCGATGCCTGAATGTTAAATATCCAATTATTAAATTAATGTTATAAAAAATATAAAATTAAATAAAAATTAAGTATAAAAATAAATATCAAATTTAGATATATGAATTTATTATTCATATAAATAAAACGCATTCGGATATTCAACACTGCTGGGACCGATGCAACCTTCCTCTCCAGCACTTCGACATGGGTCAGCGTGAGGAGGCATATGGAGCGTAATCGTGCCTGTTTTGTTCCGAAGGTAGCATCTCGATAGCATTTTTGGGGTTCTTAATGCAAGAAGCATGGTGGAGCAAGGTTCACTATCAGCGGGCGATTTAGACCTTTCCATGGTTAAATTTAAGTTAAACGTTTCCGTTAGTCCTTTCAATTGGTTAGGCCATGACTTAAAATTTTTAATTTTTAATTTTTTTATTTAAATTCGAATTAAATCAATTTAAAAGTTTATTTCATTGTTAATTATATTATTAAAATATTATTTTATATTAATATTTATATATTTTTATAATTAATTTTAAATAAAAAATATTATTTTTGTTATTAAATATTAATTTAAACCGACTAACTTGAATTCATGAAAATCTTATGTTAAGCCGAGTTCATTCGGATTAGACGCAGGAGGTAGCCTGGCGATGGCCTGATATAATATCCAGTCCATCATTAACGATTGGTTTTAAATTGGTTTGTGAAGACTGATGAGTCAAGAGTCTCTGCAACTGTCCTATACGCCTGTACAATTTTTCTCCTGGAAAATTCAAATGCGTGAGTCGTTGCACATATGGATGGAGACATGGGAACCATTGATAGATTCTACTTCTCAATCAAAAAGGCTGCAAACAATTACTTATCATTTGGTGGGATGTATTATCAGATAGATAAGGAATGGCAATAAAAAACTTTCAAAGACATCTACACAAGGATTTGAGGAGTTCAGAAACGAGTTTATGCTTACAGCAAAACTACAGCATGTAAATCTTGTTAGGGTTTTATGGCTCTGCATTGAAAGAGAAGAACAGATGGTGATCTATGAGTACATACCAAATAAAAGTTTGGACTATTACACTTACGGGGATATTTTTAGTCATTAATCTCCATTGAAATTTATGTTGATGTTGTTGGAGTTGAGAGTTATGTGTAATTTTCGATTTCGTAAGTTTCGTTGCTAGCATATATCTTAATTTATTTCATCAATATTTGTCAATTGAGCCTGCTAAATTACTTAAAGGAGTGCAATCATTACTATGGGAGCTGCTATGATTTGCATTTAGTGCCCCACAAAGACTGAAAACAGCAATGAATTTTTTTGTTTACTGGAAGATGGCTAGGTTGCAATGTACTTTCAGTTTGGATATCATTATTCATTATAGCATCCATAGTAATATATGTATATAGTTTTGCCTGGAAGTAGAACCTCTAACGAGTTGATTGTTGGAATGCTGTCTATGTTATCCTCTTAGGCTGAATTACTAAATTTTTGGGCTCTTGATTATGTTCTTGGCATAGTTATGATATATTTGTCAGTTCTGCTTTTGCAAAAGTGTTGCTATTTGATACTCTAGAACCTCTATTTTAGTAAATACCGTTGGATTCCATGAAGCTACAAACTTATCCCACTGCACAATATTTTGAAATTGTTAACTTCCTAATTACTTAACATATAGGACAATCTTCTTAGGCAAATGAGAATTTGATAACTGACACATTATACCTTATTGAAGGAATGTATTTGCCTTTTCAATTCTATCTTTGGAAAAGTAAGATCTTCATTCTTGTATATTTGCAGGAAACGATAAAAGTAATCGTTTTCTCAAAGTTTCTTGCAATGGGGGATTGAATCAAATGCGTCCTGTGGTCTGCATCTTTTTTCTGGCTCATCTTTTCCTCGTTTGTTTGCTTAATATTATGTTATTAATCTAGCTAAGTGGCCATTTTTAGATTTGTGACATGGTAACTGTTGCCCGACTTTTATATCTCACTTTGGTGGTTCCAGAGCTTGATAAGACATCATTCTGGGCGGACCCTAGGTATGTTTATCATTCAAAGAAGGTTGTTTCGTTCTTTCGTGACTGATTTAAAAGTTTCTGACTCATGGTCTGTTTTGCAGTGATTTTGACGATGTTTTTGATGCGAGACATTTCATTGATTCTCGAAGGGATCAAGTTCGGATTGTCAAAAGGCTGCCAAAGAGGTTTAGTAGGAAATATATCTGTCAAGCTTTTCGGATACCTCCTGTTAGCTGGTCAAACAAAAAAATACTACTTAGAACAGGCTTATTGCTTATTATTACTTACTGTTTTTTAGCTTAAAAACAAATTTCTCTCTCATTCACTGTTCCAACAACACGATATTGGTAATTTTCTTGATGGATGGATGTGTTTGTCTCTATTATTATTATTATTATTATTATTATTATTATTATGCGGTGGAATCTAATGTCTTTGACGTTATACAGATTCTGCCTCTATTCAATAAGGTGACACGCTTTAATAGGACAGATACACGACTGGCAAATAATGGGATCCGGCTCGATCTTTAGAAACTTGGGTGCCGCGTTAATTTCATAGGAGTGAAATTTACTCCTCAGATTGAGACATTGGGGTACAAATTGGTACGCATCGTTCAAGAAAAGGGAACCTTCTTCATGGCATTGCATCTAAGATATGAGATGGACATGTTGGCTTTCTCAGGTTGCACGCATGGCTGCACTGTGAAAGAAGCTGAGGAGCTAAAACGATTGAGGTTTGTTAGGTCTAAAGCTGTGTATCCCCGTCAAAACACTCAAATTATCTTAGCAAAGAGTGGTGTGCCCTCCGTTTAGGAGACAGACACTAGTCACCCCCAGATGCACATTCACCACAAACAAGATAGAAGAGCCAATACTGCAACTTAAAGATGAGCACTGTTCTAAAGTATAATGGCAGATAGGGAATGACAATAAAGCTAAGATCCATTCCACTGTTGGTGGTCATATATACCCGAATTGCACTAGCGTTTGGGCATTATGATCACGGTGTATCTCTGCCCTGTTGGTTTGAGTTGCTTCAAATGTTTGAACTGGTGATGACAAGATGTAAATCTAAACTTAGATGTATAAAGTATCTTGTGATCTCAACGTTGTTAATAACAAGCTTCTTCTTCCTTTCAGGTATGCATACCCTTAGTGGAGAAAGAAAGAGATAGTGTCGGAAGAGAGGAGAAAACACAGGTTATGTCCTTTTACGCCGGAGGAAGCGGCATTAATTTTGCAAGCATTGGGTTTTAGTAAGGAGACTCAGATTTACAATGCTTCGGTGAGATTTATGGCAGTGACCGGAGATTGGCACCCTAAACCCTAAACTGTAAATATTTAGCTTTTGGAATTATATGTTTCTTTAAAGGCTCAGCAAAGCAATGGATTTCTATATTACCAACCTTTTTGGTGCATATAAAAACTCTAAGCTTTTGTTAGGATTTCGAGAATCTAGCTGCAAATTGTTGTTGGAGTCTTCTGATTCCAGTGGTGTTGCGGCATTTACCAATATCAACGCAATTCGGATTGCGTGAACCATTTTCCGTGCACTTAATTGAGCCGACAGAATGCCCCTAAGCCTTGATCAGTATGCATGTTTGCCAATTAAAACTACTAGTGTTGGCTCTACTTCTGTCTTCTAAAACAGGCACCTGTAACTGTAGTTTCTATTGATTATTACAATTTCAGGTTAAAAAAGAAACACTACTAGATCCGGTAGAACTGCAGCAATTTCCGAACCATTCATCTCAGATGTCAGCTTTGGACTTTATGGGATCACTTGCCAGCATTACTCTCATTCCTACGTACGATGGGAACATGGCAAAATTTGTCGAAGGTCATCGCAGTTACATATATTGCTGAATTATCTAATAAGGGGGTGGGGGGATTATGTTCATTATCTTGACAAGCTTTCGTCCTGGTGTCTTGGATTTAAAAGAAGTATCCTGCCGGATCGAAAGAAACTTGTCGAATTGCTGGATTTGCATCAGAATGGGACACTTCCATGGAATGACTTTGCACTAGCCGTAAGGCAAGCGCCCGAGAAAGGGATGGGACAGCCCTTCCGTCGACGGATTATTCCAGACAAACCAAAGGAGGAAGATTATTTCTATGCAAATCCTCAAGAGTGCTTTTGTGAGGGAACAAATTGTAAAGACTTACTAGGCACTGGTAACTCGAATACGCTACAATGATTCGTGGGTGATCAGATCTGAATCTAATCCAGTCAGATTCAGGAAGGAATGCCCTAAACGACCATGTATTCATTTGCTTATAAATTTATTTGTTATTCATTGCCTCTTACCCTTTGATTTGTAGTCATAATCCCACGGTTGAATTAATCAAATATTTGTTCAATTTCCTTGTCCCCCAGTTCCTCAAGACCAAGATCTCTGAGCATGCAATTCTGATTCCCAGCCTATCTTTTAAGGATCTCATCAATTTTGCCGCAGGCAGCACCTTCATTTTC
>JBBYHK010473871.1:0-79486 GCA_038382065.1 Adansonia grandidieri | reverse complement strand
TTAATGGTGCCTTTGGGTCCGAGATTTGTTTTGAGAACATCCTGCAACCCTTTAGCGGCGTTGATGTTCATGTGCAGCGCCGCCGATTTGTTCAGAACTTCAGCATTGGGGTTCAGCACTCGAAGCGACATCGTTGTCTAGAGTTTCCAAACGAAAAAGTGGAAGAACAATGCGAGAGAGGGAGACGGAAGAGACGAAAAAAAAAAAAAACTCTTCTAACTCTGTTTCTGCACAGAAGAAACGAAAGCTCGGAGGGGTTTTAGGGCTTTCTCGAAGTTCTCTATTTTCTTTTTCATTTATTTATTTCAATTTTGGCTCTATGTTTTTTAATAATTTAGGTTATGCTTAAAACTATTTTTTTCTCACAAAATTGAAGTCGTCAATGTTAATACTAAAGGAAATTCTACTATCACGTCCTAAGGAAACGCTTTCCATCAGCTTAAGTTGGAAATAAATCGTTAGATAGATAATAGTTAATCTACACCGTTAAAAATTAAAAAAAATTGAGTAACCTGTAAAGCAGGTTATTTGTGTCAGGCAGAGCATGTAAGGTGAAAAACCTTTCAAACCTTAAAATTCAAAAAACCTTCCCATTCATCCTCTAAAGTCAAAACTTAAATTTGGGCATTCTTCACAGCCGCTTCTCCTTCATCACTTTCCAATCGGCCGATTGATCACAACCCCAAATTATTTCTAAATTGGCAAGATTATCCTGGAAAAATTTTGGATTGTTGGTTGAAAAAGTTATTCAGAGATATGCCGAAGCATTTTAAACAACAAAATCACGAGGAAGACGAGAATGGACGAGCTAGGGCTTAGGTAAATGGATGTTATTTTATTATTATTGTTCCTGCATTTTCTTTAGTGATTTTTTATGGTTTGGATGATCGAACTTGAAATCTTATCATTGTTATCTTAGAACTTCAAATTTCAGATTTTTTAGCATTGTCATTTTCATTGTCGATTTGCTTCTCTAAAAATCAAATCCAAAAAAAAAAAAAAGCTAAAAAAAACCAAAGCCACACCCAAACCCTAACCTGATCTTGTAACCCGAAATAATCAGCTTCTTTAGTCAACATTTGAAATTGAAATAGTATCGACATTCAGTTTACAGTAGCTCGGCAAAACAGTGAACCTCTATAAAAGGTACAAACCCATTTTTTCCT
Organism: Adansonia grandidieri; assembly: GCA_038382065.1. Classification (NCBI taxonomy): domain Eukaryota; kingdom Viridiplantae; phylum Streptophyta; class Magnoliopsida; order Malvales; family Malvaceae; genus Adansonia; species Adansonia grandidieri. The sequence goes on along the minus strand of JBBYHK010473871.1, from coordinate 78,320 downwards.
TTTTAATTTTGATTTAAGGTAACTTTAAAAAAAAGAATTAGTTTGATTTATTGTCATTATGGTTTTGAAGTCCATCAGCTTGTTGTTTACTATTTGAGAAATGTATAAACAATAAAATTCATTATTTTTATCGTATCTGTTTGAGATGATGTATGGAGTTTATGGAGTTGAAGTTGCTGATTTTTTGAATTACTTTGATTTATATGTTTGAGAAGATGTTTGTTAATTTTTTTTTTAATTTTTGAAAAATATATATTTGAATGCCTGAAGGTTCCCTAATTTTGACCTGTTAAAGAGTTACCTTGGACAACTGTGATTATGTTTGATTTTATTATAAATTTCAAGAGATGGTCGAAGCTGGCGAAGAGAATGAAACAATGGTTGAACAGAGTGAAAGGCAAAATAAAACAAAGACAATGAGGAAGGTCAAGAAACCAAAAGGTGCCTTTTTGAATTATTGAAAGTAATAATACAATTTTTTCTATGATAATCTCGTTAAACATTAGCAACACCTATATATAAAACATTACATTGTAGGTTGTTGCCTTTAGATTTAAAGAATGTGAGTTAATTGTTTATGTTATTTGCTTTATACAGCATCAATCAGCGAAAGCTAGAAATAGATGGTGAAAAAAATCAAAAACGATAGCAGAGGTCAGTAATAATATTTTTTATGGTTCTCATATTGACTTTTTTTGTTTAATTATTTTGTTTGTAAATTAGAAGTACTAGGCAACATAGACTTACGATTGATTATTATTTTCTGTATCTATAAACATATATATATATATATATGCATTTTTTTTGTGAAGAATAGTAATATAGTGTTATTAAAACAACATGATATGTATGACAATATGAGTGAATAATGAGTTGGTTGTGTGTCAGGCTTGTCGAGAACTAAGAGCTAAATGGAAGCTATTTTCTGTAGAGGAGAATGAGCCTTTCATAAGGCAAACAGCTGCTCAGAAATAACAATATAAAAATGAAATGGAATAATTGAAAAGACAGAAAATGGACAGTGATAAAGCGAAGAAGGTAATATATATAGGAAGAATATGTTATACTAAAGGAAATAATATGTAAAAGTTAAGTATAACGTTATATTAGTATGTGTATTTAATCAGTACTTTATGTGTAGGGCATGGTGTTGACACGCTGTAGCTCGTATAACTTGTGTAAAGTCTTCCAACAATTAAAGGATGAAAAAAAGGAAGATGCTATATCTAGTGTTGGTTTACACAAGTGCATGGTGTTGGTTTCGGTTCTCTACTACGAGTAAAAGGTTTAACTTTGAGAAAAGAATTATGTCAATTTTTGGTTGAGAACTTTGATTTTTCAACCAACTGTATTAAATTTGATGGCCATAGTATTTCTTTCGTGTTAGAGGATGTTGAAGCCATACTTGGTTTACAGAACGACGGAGTCGATGTGTCAAGTTTAATGGAAAAGGAAGATGGGCTTAGTCTTTGTAAGAAGTAAAATCTTGCAAGCCATAAGAAGTTGACTTTTGTTCATCTTGAGGAAGAAATGATAGCATTGGAGGCTGATTCTTAAGAGCTAAAATCTAGAGTACTCTTGTATATTATTGGATGATTTTTGTGTCTAACAACTGAAACGAGTCCAAGTTTGAATTATTATTCATGTTTGACCGAAGATGGTCACAGTAGGAAGCTTAATTAGGCTAGACACGTCTATGAGAAGCTTCTTCTTAGGATAACAAATTTTCACACAAGAAAAAGGAAATCATCGAATTCATACTTGACCGGTTACTTGTTATTGTTGGACGTCAGTTAATATTGGTTGTTTACTATTGATGCAAACTTGATTTAAAGTTCAGCATGTACCATAATTAGAAGTTTAAGTTGTTTAGTACTGATATTAATTAATTATAATTATTTATGCGGAGTTCAGAGTGTAGAAGCTGCAACTTCAACTTCTGTTCCTTGCATTAATTATTAGGGAAAAGATGAAGTGGGCAAGATATTATCTCCTTCGAAGGACTTCAGAAAGGCATTGAAATTAAATGTGACATCTATTATCCAACTTTTGTTAACTTTATAATTGGTTATTACAAGGGTTATATAAATATGCACATTTGATGGTTTTGGAATTCATTACCTATAGAGTGTTGATGTCAACGAATATGACATGAAGAGGTTGACAGAGGAGAAAAAGAGTTGAAGCATGCTGAGTTAAAGGCAAGAATGTTATGTCAAATTTTATAAACTTAATGCATTACGTCTATATACTAGTAATATATGTTTTTTTATTATATATTTTCAGGAGATTAAAGACAAGGTGAATCTTATCGAATCAAAAGTATGCCATTTGGAATCAAAAGTATATCATCTCGATCAAATTTAGCTAACATTGCAGACAATATTAATAGAATGTCTGAAAACATGAAGCACATGAATGTAAGAATTATGAATTATGCTTCCACGGTGGACACCATTAAGGATTTTATGAATGTTGTTTTATAGAGATCGATCCTAGAGACCAATAAAGGTGACATTGAGTTAAAAAGAAAAACTATTGAGAAAAAAACAATGGGTAAGGTTCGTGGGAAAAGCATCAAGTTGAAAAAAGTCAGTGGTGACTTAGATTGTCCTATTGAGATCGGTTTGGAAAAGAAAGTAATAGATGCTGATTTAGGTACACCAAGTGTAGTGTCCGTTACACATCCAAGCTCAAATTGTCCTGCCCCACGAAAAAAGAAGGTATACATATTTTCTTATTTTTAAATCAATGATTATTAGATATTTTAAAATATGTGTTTAATTTTTGTCGATTAATATTGTTACATATTATAGGGTCAATTCCCCAAGAAAATAAAAAAAGTTAAGGTCAACTTTTGCGTGACTGCTAGTCAGACAGTGACGCATGCCAGATCGAAATTGTTGTGATTTCACATAAATGTTATGCAAGACTGCATATGTCCGACAGCATTTGAAATCTTATCTTGTATGTACATAAAATATGCTTATGTTACAAAGCATATATTTCCTGTATCTTTTTTTGTAACATTTTCGAATGCTTGGACTTTTTATGAATTGATCTTCAGATCATCTTGATATGTAATATGCTTATTTTCTGGTTTTCCATATTATCATATTTCATTGTATTTATTATACTATTATGGGTTTAAGGTATATTCACTAAAAGTATAAGATGTTAATTACTAATTAGTAGTACTATATGACATTTGTTGCGTAAAATAAACATTTGAAGGTTTCTGCAAATAAGGCCATTGTCAAAGTCTCGAGGGAAATTGGGGAACTTGAATATGCATTATGCAATTATATATAGAACAACGATGTCGATAAACAGTAAGTAATAAGATTTTTGTTTCGAAATTTTGGGTTTAGGATACATTTATTGAAACTGATAGTTGCTGCATTATGAGTTTATATTGTAGTGAAGTTCTCGTCCATTTTGGTGCACCGTTTGTAACTATTGAGGATTTTGAATCATTGTATCTAAAAAAGTGGGTGACTTCAAATGTAAGTGTGGTATATTGTTCTTATGTCCAATGTTAACATTTAGTTTGTAGTATATAATTGGGCTGAATCTAATTCATGTTTCCTGGATTATTGACCTTGTAGCATGGACCATGGCATACGATTGTAAAGCTATGCCAATTTCTACAAAGAGATGTTATTTTCCTACTAGATTTTGTGTAAGTATATATTGATGTCGTAATGTTAGAAGTTAATTTCAATTGCTTTGAAGGAAGTGTTACCTTATTTTATTCTTTGCAGACTTGCCTCTTGTCAAAAGATTGCACAGCCACGGAGATCATGAAATTGTTTAAGCAACAATTCATGCGGATGGGATCCTTAAACGATTGTTATAAGGTTACCTCGTATTCATTTTTTTTATACGGACATATTGTTTTTTTTAGTAAGCATATGTTGGCAAAAATTTTCCAAGAATTATGATTCTAAATTTAGTGTAGTGCAAAATTTCTAACAAATGTCATTTTGGTTTTAACAATTGTAGATCTATATGCTAGTGAATGATATGAACAAGCATTGGTACTTGTGTGTGATAGATATATTGGACAAAAAAGTGAAAGCATTGGATACACTTCCACGTAGTGAAGGTAATAAAAAAAGAGTTTCGGATGTCACTCATGTGGTAAACTATAAAGACACAAATTATTTATGCTGTAGAGATATGTGAACTTTTTGTTATTTAATTACTTTAGTTTATACAACTATTACAAAATTCTTGTTCTTCACTTTAAACAGATATCTTATTATACAAAATTATTTGAGGATGATATTATGACATAATTGGTTGGCAGTCCAATGGTCCTATTTGATTAATTAAAAATTGTTGCTCCAAACAATGCTCCATGCCAAAGCAATAGGTATATTAATTAATCAATATTTTTGTATAGTTTTGGTTGACTTCTATAAAGGATTGCTCACTTTGAGATTGTATTCAATATGTACAGTTATGATTGCATAATGTATGTTATTGCTTTCATGGAACATCTACATGTTACAAGCTATCCACTTGTGCTAAGCCTATTTTTTTTATGAATAATTTTCATAATCAAAGATTGGAGGTTGATTACAATCTATAATATAATTGTATGTTCGATATAGCATGTTGGGGAATGAGATAGATTTTTATGTCTTTCTGAAATCATAAACCATAAGGATAACACTTTACGGAAAAAGAGTGTACAACGCCACCATTAAATTCCAGAAAAGTATGCCTCCTACGAAGCAGTCAGTGACGAATGTTGCGAAGATCAACTTTTTGATTGCTGCTGTGCTAAGCTTTGGGTTTTAGGTTTATTTTGGGTTCATCTGTACAAGTCAAGGTACGGTGGATAACATTTTAAAGCTTACAATCCTAACATGATTATATATATGTTCATTTTTCCATTACGTGTTAGAGCTGATAATATACAGATTGATTTGTTGTTAGGGTCAAAATAGTTGATGATCTAGTTTTCTCTCATTTATGTAAGATTAGGTTGTGGTTCAATAAAATTGTAATGATTTCTTATCTTGTGCAATATGGTAGTAGTAGGAGACATCCATTTTTTGAAAAGCTCGGTTCTTGGATCACAGCAATGATGGATTGCACTTTGGGACTGCGTTTCAATGATGGTAAGTTACAAACCCTTAGTTGAAAGGAATTGTCAAACGTTACCGTTGCATTTTATTTGCCGTTGATAAGGGATACTAATAATTTTTTTTATAGATCTGTATATGTTTTATTTTTTGACAGGTGATGCCATAACAGTTCCTGAAGACATTAATTGAGATTTTGAGAGAAAAATCATGTATTGTCTTAGTGCAATGCAAAAAAGCAATTGATTTTGGCTGTAGTCTAGTTGTACCATTACATTTCCAACTATAAATATTTACATATTTATCAAACATACATTGTAGGGCACCAGAAAGTGCCTGTTACAATATATAATGTATATGCTGATTGCAATGAAATAAGAACTTACTAAATTGTTGATACAAACCAGTTTGAAATGTTTCCTGATTCAACCCCTTCATTCTATTTGGATTCATAATTACTGAATGAGAATGTGTCATTCTTTATGTTTTAAGGAAAAGTATCAATTTATGTTCACACGTAATCCCATGCTATGGCATTAAAATGAAATATATGGATGTAGTAAAGAACAATATAATTACTTGCATATTGCAATTGCCGTCAACATTCACTGTTGGTATAAAGTTTTGGTATGCAATTAGATCATCTTCCTGTAATAAAAAATGCATTTTACAAGGCAATTCAGTAATCAATATCAATGTCTTAATATAATTTTATTATATTTAATTCATGACATATTAGGATTTTTGAAACTGACCTTATCAAAAGTCCAATTTGTATAGGCGTTTGATGTCATCTCTTTATCAATAAAATAACAATTGTTTTGAAGACCACTACTGCTCATTCCAATTTTCAAATTTGCGCAAGTAACTTTAATATGTCATTGCAGTCTACAATACCCACATTTTCTAACTTTGTAAGATGGATGCTTTTTCCCAGCTGTTTTCCCTTTAGTTCGTGTTGAAATTGGATCTCGAATTTTTTCTCTTCTCTGTTTCTCAGATCTAAGATCATTGAGCTCACACCATTTTTCCATATTTGTAGTCAATTTATTAATCTCACTTTTGGCTTTATTAAATGAATAAGTCATTTTCGATGCTACATAACACATTTTACTACAACTAGAACTCAAGAAAGCATATCGCACCATTTGGAACATTTTAGTGCAATATCAACACTAACAAATGATGGGGCACATAGTTTGGCATCTTGAGTCCATCTATGCATAATCAAAGATGTTGGAATAGCAGACATATCTTCAAGCTTCATAACAAAAATTTGATGCCTACAAGGCATGCCAATTGTCTCAAACTTGCGACAAGAACATTGAATGGTTTTTGCTGTTGAATCGAAAACTACTTCCACCCTTAGGCTTGGTACTCGATAGTTGCCTAAATAATAGATCCGCGTGAATCCCTGCTCTATAATCGGTTCATGAAGATGATATAATGTTTCTATTGCAGCTCTTCCCAGAAAAATGAGAATGATTCCCGTGTATACACAGTAACCGCATGACCTTCAATGTCATCCAACTTCGTTACTGATTTAGGCATTGTCTGTGTACCGAAATAATTAGCCTCCAATTCATTGGTCCACATTCTACTAATCCTTTGATCAATGGAATGAACAGATTCTAGATATTTTTTTTGGACTTCAAATATATACTGAGTGAAGCATTTAAAGACTCACACTTTTGTATGGTTCGTAGTGTCCCAAAAAAGTGACCTGTTATATATGCTTGCGCCCACATCTCCCGAGTTCTATCTTTTTCGATAACCCGTGGGTGATTTTCCACATTAAATTGTCTGACCATTGTAGTCCACTCATGATCAAATTCCTTCAGTGTCCATCATGAACTCATGCATCTACAGAATGCTTGCACAAATAACGGATCACTGATATTTACTTGTGCATTACAAGATATATACCACGTACAAAACCTGTGTCTAGCATTGGGAATAACAGTTCTAATTGCTCTTTGCATTGCCCTATCCCCATCAATAACAGCTGATTTAGGAGTCTTGTTAAGCATTGCTTTGAGGAAACTTCTTAAAACCTATTCGAAGGTATCAGTTGTCTCATCAGCAAGTATGGTAATAGCAAATACAACTATCTGATGATGGTGATTGACACCAACTATAGGCATTAAAGGCTTGTCATAAGCATTCTTCTTATATATGGTGTTAACAGCTATAACATCTCCAAAGCATGCATAGTCGGACCTTGAAGTAGCCTTTGCCCAAAAAAGATTATGCAATCGTCTATCATCATCAATGCTATAGTTCATATAATATTTAATATCCAATTCTTTTTTAATTTCAAAGTAAGCAAGAACAACATTAACATTACCATTCGATATTTCAACTTGAGTAAAGGCATATAGCGCATTGTATAGGTCTTTTGCAACAAAACCAATATTTTGAGATCCACCAGCTTGCTGAGTAAGGTAATTCATTATTTGTAACATATGGATACTAACAAATTCCATAGCTTTTGCTTCAACTAAATCTGATTCTTCAATTTATCAATGAAACTATAAGAAAGATTTCTTTGATGTCTCACACATCTCATAATTATGATTCTCCTTACAATATGTGATATCCTGTTACCGGATTCCTTCATGTTCACATGCACACTAGCCTTACATCAAATTCTAGACAACAGCCTAGGACATCTTTTACGATTGCATTTTTCTATTTTCTGAAGCCTAAATCCTTGTTTTGAACATACAATTGTTGACCTACAAGAATATCAGTACTGTTAAGTCTTCTACTTGCACGACGAACATTGAAGCCTGTTTCAAAAGCATACGCCTTGTAAAATCCTCATGCATGATCAAGTGAATCAAAACTCATTCCAATTATTTCTTCTCTACATAATTTACTCAAATGCTTATTATCAGAAGTGATACCATCGATGTAAAAAATTTTACCAGATTCAAACTTGGTAGGAGTATGAGCATAATGGACAAAAATATCATTACCTTCATCATAGATATTTGGTGTTGAATCCATCAAGAACCTGAAAATATAAAATACAACATAAATATATTATGTAAATCTTACTGAAGACAAGTAAAAGTGTACATATCTTTATGTATATGCATAATTATATCTTTTATCTTCATACCTCAAATTCACATACCTATAATATAAATTTCAACACCGATGCAGAATCAACAGCACACAACAGCCTAAACCGAATGCTTTTGTTTTTACTTAAAGATGCTGAATTCATTATCCATCCAATAACTAATAGTTGTTGGGAACTTTATTATAGTCTGTATAATTAGTTAGGTGAAGTCATAACTATTAGGTATAAAGCATTTAATAAAGGATTGTGTATGCACAGTAGTGAAAATATGGATTATAAAATTTATATTGGATTAATATTAAAAAATATGGTAACATATTTAAAAATAGCAAATACAATTATTATTATATACATATAATATATTTAATTAAAAAATGCTTAGGTTTACGTTGTTTTAACATTTTTTGCAATGATTTCATATATGATTAGTAATATACAGAAAAAAGTATTATTAAAGTAAACATATATGGAAACGTTTATCACTCAAAATATTACTACGACAAATAATTTTCTACACGTATAATATATTTTATGCACACCAACTGCAACATAAAATTCACATAAAATTAAATATTCGCTTAATGTAATTACAATTGTTATTAATATACCTAAATAATTTGTTAGATCAAAAAATTATAAAAATTTCTTAACTTTAAACAAGACTGCCGCAATTAATTTTCCATACATAGAATATATTTACATATCAAATAAAAGAATGTAAGAAAAATAATGTTATTTTCCGTAAAAGCATATTTTACATACATACATCACAGATATGATAATATATTTATGTAATTTGATAATACATTTATGTTATTTGATAATGCATTTATGTTATTTGATAATGCTTGTATGTAACAAATAACATACAAATATTACGTTTAAAGATTTTTTACTCACAGACATTACATATTTCAAAAATTACATGCTAATATTACGTAAACTATAATATATATAATTTTTGTAATATTTAATTGTAATTTTTCCAACTAAGAAAAAATATGAATTTCACAATAAAATTATTTTTTATCTTAATATAATAACAATTGTTAGTAATATACCTAAATAATTTGTTAGACCAAAAAAATTATGAAAATTTTTTAAATTCATACAGGAATGCAACAATTAATTTCCCATATGTATAATGTATTTGCATATGAAATAAAAAAAATGTGAGAAAAGTAATGTTATTTTCCATAAAAGCATATTTTATATACATACATTACATATATGATAATATATTTATGTAATTTGATAATGTATTTCTGTTATTTGATAATGCTTGTATGTAACAAATAATATAAAAAAATTAAGTTTGAAGATTTACTCATAGACATTACTTTCAAAAATTACATGCTAACATTATGTAAACTGTAATATATATGTAATTTTTGTAATATTTAGTTGTAATTTATCCAATTAAGAAAAAATATAAATTTCACATAAAATTATTTTTTTCTTAATATAATAACAATTGTTAGTAATATACTCAAATAATTTGTTAGAATAAAAAATTATGAAAATTTTTTAACTTCATATAGGAAAGCAGTAATTAATTTCCCATACATATAATGTATTTACATATGAAACAAAAAAATATGAGAAAAGTAATGTTATTTTCCATAAAAGCATATTTTACATACATACATTACAGATATGATAATATATTTATGCAATTGGATCATGTATTTATGTTATTTGATAATACTTGTATGTAACAAATAACATATAAACATTACGTTTGAAGATTCTTTACTCACAGACATTACATATTTAAAAAATTACATGCTAACATTACATAAACTGTAATATATATATATGTAATTTTTATAATGTTTAGTTGTAATTTTTTCAACTAAGAAAAATTATAAATTTTACATAAATTATTTTTTCTCTTACAACAATAACAATTGCTAGTAATATACCCAAATAATTTGTTAGACCATAAAATTATGAAAATTTCTTAACTTCATAACGGAATGCAGCAATTAATTTCCCATATGTATAATGTATTTATATATGAAATAAAAAAAAAAGTGAGAAAAGTAATGTTATTTTCCGTAAAAGCATATTTTACATATATATAGATATATTACAGATATGATAATATATTTATGTAATTAGATAATGTATTTATGTTATTTAATAATACTTGTATGTAACAAATAACATATAAATATTATGTTTAAAGATTCTTTACTCACAGACATTACATATTTAAAAAATTACATGCTAACATTACGTAAACTGTAATATATATATGTAATTTTCGTAATGTTTAGTTGTAAATTTCTCAACTAAGAAAAAAATGAATTTCACATAAAATTATTTTTCTCTTAATATAATAACAATTGTTAGTAATATATCCAAATAAATAAATATTTCCAAAATTAATTTTCTCTTAAACCTAAAAAATTTGAAAATTTTGTTACGTAAAAATATTACCAGAACTATAATATATTTACATTAAATAAAAAATAAAATATAATTTTATAAAAATTATTTTGTTATTTATGTAAAAATAAATAATATGTATTATAACTTTTATTATATATCATCGTAGTTTATGTAAATAAATAATATATATATATAATTGTAATATAAATATGTAATATAAATTTATATTATCAATTATAATAATCTATGATGATAAACTTATGTAATACATAAATATTTTATGTAAATATAAAAATTTATGTATTATAACTTTTATTATATATCATCGTAGTTTATGTAAATAAATAATGTATATATATAATTGTAATATAAATATGTAATATAAATTTATATTATCAATTATAATAATTTATGTAATCATAATAATTTTATGTTAATTATATAATAATCTATGTAAAAATATGTACAACCGATTTAACCGATTGCAAGTTCAACCTTACCCTAACCTTATGCTAAGAATCTTATCCTAGAACTCCTTGATACTAAAATAGTTATTAATTGATGTCAAAAGTTAATCGGATAATTAGTGAAATTACTTGAAAATTTTAAATTTATATTAATAATAATATAAGTTGAGGGATAATTATTTATTTTTTAAAAAATAAAAATAAACACTAATTATTTTTTTATAAAAATTATTCACTTTTTTAACCAATCACGTAATTAACCACTTACATGGTGGGTGTACTATAATCTAGTATCATTTAACTTAAATTATAATTGTAAATTTTGTTATTTTTAATAAATAAATTAAAATTATTTAAAATATTTTTTAATTCAATAAATTTGTATTTTAATGTAATATTAATAAAGATTAAATTGATTTTTCAATGATAATTTTGGAGCTTAAAGCTAAGCTGAAAATAAACAATAGCAAAGTTAGCTTGTGTGCTAAAAATATTTATTTGGAGAACTCCTAAATTTTATCTAAGACATGGAAGGTGTTTTTGAATTGTTTTGAATAATTTTGAATATGTAATTTTATTTCAAAGAAATTTTAAGCATTTCGTATATGTTTTGGAGGTTATTTTTGACATTCAATTTATAAAAAAATTTCGCCTACAATGTTCCCCAGTACTTTAAGAAAACATCTTTTGAGCTTAGAAAAAAAAATCTTTTTCTCGGGATTGTTAGCCTTACAAAAGAGACCAAAAGTTTTGATACCAAATGTTAGCTTAAATATATGGATTAAACCAAGAACATAATGAATTGTTTTCTTTAAAATTTATATATAAATTTGTCATTTGAGTATGATAAGTTAAAAGATTACTCAAATGATGAAATAAATGAACAACACACGTACATAATGTATAAAGGAAAGAAAAGCAAAAAATCAATGTATAAAGGTTCAACCTTTCCACTCAGCACTACGTTCTCTCTTCTTAGCACTTTTCTACCAAGGTGTTTCCTAAATCGATCAGTAAAAACTACCTTCGAAACTAAGGTATAACTATAATTACAATCCTTATCTTTTAAAGCTTAGATGGAAACCTCTTGTCCTTTCAAGAATTCTACCAAAATTCTTACGTACATGTCACTCAAAAGTCACATACAAGACATGAAGAGCAACATACTCGCAAACATTAAGAATTCTACCCTAATAGAAGTGTGTTTTGTAAACTTTAAGCACACAATATAAAGTGGCTAGTACAATGATAAAATGAATACAATATAAAATAAAAGGCCTAAGCATAATTAAACTTCTAAGAACTAGAGAGAAAAAGAAAATTTATTGCTTTGATTTGATTCACTTAAAGTCTTTTGCTTTAAGAAAATATTGAGTGATCCTTTTTTATAAGTGACTTATGCCATTAGGAATGGATTTAGGATAAAAAAGCCATTGAAATCTTGACAAATCCAATATTTAAATACTATCTTGCACAACAAAGTTTTTAAGTCGAATTTCAAATGTTTGAAGTTTTTCAACTTGATTGTTGGATGACATACGAGAAGAGATGGAAGTTTCAATGTCAATGAACTTCTAGACTTACATAAAGTAATCTTTCACCATGCTTTTTCAATGAAGATAAATCAATAAAAAAGCCACTGAAATCTTGAAAAATCTAATCTTTAAAAGTTGTCTTGCACAACAAATACTAACATTAAGTTTTTAAGCCAAATTTCAAGTGTTTGAAGTTTTTCAACTTGCTCCTTGGAATAAATACAAGAAAAGATGGAAGATTCAATGTCATTAAACTTCGAGTTTTATGCAAAGTAATCTTTCACCAAGCTTTTTTAAAGAAGATAAATCAATAGACTTAATTGCTTCTATTGCATCAAAGATTTTGCAAACATCACCAAGAAGTAAAAAAAAACTCGATAAAAAAAGCATAAACAATCCTAGGATGAATTCTTTCCCATAAAATAATTGTAAGCTTTAACTGACTATTGGATATCACTTTATTAATGCTAAACTTCTTTAGGTGTTGGATGACTAGCTTCAACAAGAAATATCAGAACAAACATCTTTTTGACAAACAATGGTGCTTGAAACATTATATTTGATCTTACCTACAAATTTGTTGAATTTATTTGGATTAGACATTGAAGTGTCACTATTGGCAAACGATGTATTATCATGAAATTCTTTTGGCATGGTTTGCTTGTAATGTCTATAATTGGTCTTCAAGTTTGTTATATGCTTTATCTTTCAACACTTTAGAAATAATCTTTCTTTTTTCATCATTTTATAGACTCTGTCACACATGGAAAAACTTTGCCATAAAACTTGGACAAGCAAACCTTTAAGCTTGTGAAAGTTTCATAATGAAAGCTTCCTTAGAGGTGAGATAAAAAGCATTAATGATTAGGAAACAATCTTTATGACACTTGAGTACTATTATAGTTCATATGAGGAACATTGGTGATTGGGCATTAATCTTTTTAACCATCAAGGATTTTTCAAGGTCTTGAAGATAATCTCAAAAGCATTAAAAAAATGCAATAATCTTAAAATCTTGAAGAAGGATCTTTAATATGTTTCTTCAAAAATAATGCAGCTTCATAATGTGTCAAACTTGTTTAGAACTATGGCCTTGACATGAAGATTAGATTGAAGTGTCTAACCAATCGAGTTTATGTTCTTGACATAAAAATTAAATTAAAATGTCAAATGTGATGAGATTTATGGTATTGAAATTAAGATTAGATTGAAGCATGTTAATGGTATTGACATGGAGATCAAATTAAAGATATCTTACCTTTGAAAAAGAACATTAGGCTTCGAAAAGTTTCATCGACCAATCTTTTAAAATGGTAGTAAAATCAAATGAGGTTCAAGTTAATCTATATCAACCAAATATGGGCTTGTCGATGATAAGTTATAATCTTTTTCTAATATCTTCACATTCTTTGGAAAGAATGGTAAGATTTTCTTTGTAATCTTTAAAGTACACCATGGTAAGAAACTTAGAAAGTTATATAAAATCTATAAATAAAAAATTGTTCATGTTGAATGTGGATCAAGAAAAAATTATGCATGGTTTGAAAAACCTATTTTGTCTATTAGCAATAAGAATAAGAAAATAAAGTGTTTTGATGCATGTCTATTTGCATGGCTTTTATAGAGCCATTTCTTTACTAGCCAAACCAATAAGAAAACCATTGAATCGAGCTACGAAAGATCATTAGAGCATGAAAGACTATACAATTACCTTAGGAAGAACTTTTGAAACAAGATATTGTACTTGAGAATGAATGATGACCTGCATGGCTCAATTGTCAATGAGCTCATTATCCTGTAAGACAAAATCATCAACTTGGACACCATTCTGACTATCATACATATTTTGCATCTTTGACTTTGGAGAAGAAGGAATTTCTCTTAGAAGCTAGTTTTTCATTTTTCACTTATCCTTGGTATCTTTGACCTGATTGTTTACTTCTTCAATTATTTCACTTTCAAAGACTTATTAGATCATAAGTGGATGCCTTTTAGAGCATGAGAAATCAAAAACTCAATGGCTATATTTTATGGTTTGAAAGATAAATCTTAATAGGACTATAAATCTTAATTAAACTTTTAATGGATAAAGTTTAATTCCTAATTAATTATGAATTAAAGAGTTTATCTAAAAAATAAAAAAGTTTAAAGGGGGCATAGTCTTAGTTGAATATATGTTGAAGTTAGAGGATCAATTTTAAAGTAACCAAATTTTAATTAAAATACAAAATCATTAGTTGGCTAATGCTTATACCATCTCTGTTCTTATTGGTGAAGGAATGACACCAAATGTTGCACAGTAGTAATAGCCCAGACACTGGTTATTTGAAAGGCATTATTAAGTTATTTGAGACTTGGTTTTAAACTTGATGGTTATTATAAAACATTGGATGCCTATGATTTCTCGTAGTAAAAGCTTGTATGCTTATCTTTGACCTCTTTTATATTGGTCATCCTCTTATAATGGTTTATCTTTAATTCATCATCCATTTTGATTGTAAAGTTTCTAAGAGACTCGATTTAAGATCATGCAAAACAATTAAAGCTCATAAATCTATTTAAAATAATCCAAAAGTGCAAATAGATTTTGGCATCCGAAGCAAATAAAATTTTCAGACTTGTTAACTTGCTACACTCAAAAGAAATTATATGCGTAGCTAAGTCTTGAAGGGACATTTTTAAAATGAAAAAGTTTTGGACTAAGCATAAATTGCCAAGTGTAAATCTTTTAAGTAAGAAATTTTTAATTAAATTGTACATTAACATGTGAAATTGATAACATTATATGTGATTATATCATAATTAATTAATTAAATATGTATACATGGCTTGGCCAATCAAAATTTATGTCTAGTTTAAATTAAATTAGTTGAAAGATAAATAAGAAGACAAGTTCTTTTAGAACTCTTTTATAAATAAATCATATTCTTTGAGAATTTTTTTTTCTATTTGGCTCATGTTAGTATATGCCTTAGAGCTAATTGAATTGGATGAGGCATATAATAGTTAATAATGCATACTAATAAGTTATGTTAATGATTCAAGGTTTTCTTTTTTGTTAGTGGCGTGATTGACAATCATGTAAACACTAATGGGATGAAGCGCATGAAATACAATGGCTTTTCAAAGTTAATAATGAATTACGCTGATGTGATCCTTGTGCATTAAAGTTATGTTTCTAAAACCATTCCTAATCGTTATATTGTCAAGACAGGACATTAACATTGCACAAAGATTAGCATATGTTAGGCCTCCTCGCATTTGATGCATGTAACTCTTTGATCTCATAGAAGTTGAATTATAAAGATACTTGGAGATAGCATATGGCATTGAACATGGTCCTTATGAGAATTCCATTTGGTATAAGTCATATAAGTTTCTATGGAGTATGTTTTTATGTGCTAGTAATATGCATTGGTCCTTAGACTTGTGATACCATGTCATCTTGTATGGGGAGTGTCATGCTTTCATTCCATCACAAATGATCCATCATAGATAGATGCTTATGGTAAGGTGGTTTAGAGTATGGCATGAACCATGAAAAGGTGGATGAGTGATCCAGAGATGATTCAACACTCCAAGTGACAATGGAGACATATCTTATTTATTCTTGGCTTTGGTTAACTTGATAAAATCATTGGCCAACGCATATGATGAATTTAGGACTGTTTATCTCAATTCATGAGGTTAATCAAAAGCTGCAAGAACTAATATGGATTGATACATAAGTAGACATTGCACCATAAGCATGGTCTTTCTGGGATATTTGGTGAAAAGATTGAAGTACACTGAGAGGCTGGTTACTGAAAGGTTTGTTAAAAGGTCATATTAACTTTCTTGCATACCAAGTGGCCATGAAGCCTTGCTAAAGGCCAATCTTGGTTTATAACTATAAATACACTTAATTGAGTAATTATATTTATTGCCATTATGATGGAAACCTAATAGGTCACACAAAGTAAGATGATCTATTAGATTAAAATCGAGATTTACTTAAGTATGACTTAATTACACAAAAAGTAGAATTAGTTCAACTAAGTATTATTAAAGCTATAAATTAGATTTATGAAATCTAACTAAAGATGTCTCAAGGTGACAATAAAGATAAGAATGTCTTATCAAGACAATGTCTATTTGTAGACATGTTTTTAAGAATAATATTAAATAATGCCAAATAATTACATTTAAAAAATTAAAAAATTATTGCAGTTATTTAATTAATTATTTTATATTATTTACATGAATTAAAAATTGTTTTACTTGAGTTAGAAAATTTAATTATGAATTAAATTATCTAACATATCTAACATGTAATTTAGAGGTTAAGCCAAAAACCCTAATTATCAAGTTAAAATATTTAGTTGTGAACTACTCCCAATTGGGCTTGCTAATATGCTAGGTGTATAGAATAGCTATCTTTGGTGTGCTATGGGACTAAAATATTAATAAGTTATTATTAAGGCACAATCTTAGACAAGCTAATTAAAGTAATTTTAATTGGGCTCTAGGAAACACTCTAAAGTGGCACCACCTTTTAGGTATGTTAGTAGTGGGCTCCAATGACTCATTAGTCAAGCCTAACCTAGCCCACGGTATATTTAAATACATAATTAAGGCTTTTTAGCTGATTGTAGCATCCAGAAAAACCCTAGGTGCCAATGTCCTTACTTCCTTAAGGGGTTAGCATAATCTAATGAACTTTCATAAGGTTATCTTAACACTAACATAGTTTTTAAGTGATGTGAAATTATTTCTGATCATAACGAAAGTAGAAAATTAGTTTTTTATCCTTAAAGAATCTATCAAAATAAAAAATTAGGATTTTTGAATTCATTTACTAGGATTTATGCAAAACAGCTACATCTCTATAGAGCTATTTTCTTCTTCCTCTTGGCATAACAGGTGAAGGAATTGGTCTTGATCACTTTAAATGTAAGTTTATTAGTTGTATATCGTTTGTTTGAGGCTTGAAAAGCCTTCTAGCCAGCACTGAAGAGCCATTGGAATTCATAAAGGCTCCAATAGGCATCTTTATGGATCATTGTTAGAGGCATAATAGTTGGATTGCTTTTAGCCTTAAGAAGAGATCAAAGTAATCAAGCGATGGTGCATTTGTGTAGGGATTGGCATACTCAGAGTTACAAGTCTTTGAGTAGGTATTATTCTATCAAATCTATTTTTTAAACTGCTGCTCGATCAAATATACATTTATACCTAAGACCTAAGGGAATCTAAGTACTTATTTATTTACTTTCCGCGGTGTATGTTTAACTCTAATTAAATTTTTATCATTATATGGATAAGCATGAGCCTAAATTTTGTAGATTACATGTGGCCTAGCATGTGGATTTTTGGTGATAATCAATCTGATTGATTTGTTCGTTGATCGGGTGATTTTTGTTTTGGTAAAATTCTTGCAAAATTGTTTTTCATTAATCTTTAAATATGACAGAACGTATTTCTAGACTTTAATCATGTTTAAAAGTGTTTAAATAATTAATTAAAATCATTTTAATTAATTTGGATTAAAATTCTAATATGTCTTAAGCTTTCTAGTTTGTTCGATGTTGTTTTGATCCCTTTCTTGAATTAAAATTAAAGAAATTGTTTCCTCTTAATTTTTAATATTCCAACATCTTAATCCATGTTTATTATCAACATTATTTAGTTTCAAGTATGTTTTTCCTAATTGAATTGATATTTGAGTCATTTGTCAATGTTTTGGCATTGATTGATGCTAGAATAGTTTTGTTTTGTTTTTTAATGGTGGTGAAATGTTCAACATGTGCCCTTTTCCTTGTTTTTCCACCTTCAAAGTGTCATGAAAAGTTCATAATGCTTACTATAAAAAATAGGTTAAAATCAGAGGTGAAAATGTTTCAATTCTAGGCCATATCGATTACATTAAATGCATATGTTGATTGCACCATTTTGTCTTTGATTTCTTGTGACTTTGGTGCAACATCCATGGTAGTAAGAGTTTGCTGCAAATTTATTGTATTTTCAGAGGTTTAATGGGAGAAAAACAATAGTGTTTGAGTTGAACTAGGATGGCTAAGATTGCCATGCATGGAGCAAACTCCTAGTTAAACTAAGACTCATCTAACTATTGTGCCACCTTCTCTTACTTAGAGTAAGATTCATGTAATTTGGATTTTCTTGAAATTTTAAGTATGATATTATCATATCAAGATAATCTAAATCAAAAAAAAAATTGCTAAAAGTTAGTAAAGTTGGCACAATGTACCTCCTTCAGAGATTATATTCCATTAAAACTCTTATTATCAAACATCGAATTATCCAATTGCAATAATTTTCTTAAATTGTTTAAGATATGAATTGGATAATATAATAAACATGGAATTAAAATTCAATTAAATTATTTAATTGAAAAATATATTTCATTTAAATGACTAAACCTAATTCGATTAGGATTTGTTCTAATGTGATTAGAATAAATGTTAGTTATGTAAGAAAACTGATTTCTTAATTAAATTAAATATAGATTAATTGCTAACACTTCAAAAATTTGGATAACAAGTTTTCTAAATAGTTTAGGAAATATAACATGCTAAATGGTTTGTCCCAATTTAGATGAAGTTATCTAAAAGTTAGATAACATCCTAATTATGACAAACAACCTAAAAGTTAGGTAATGTCTAATTTAATGTCTTAAAAATGTTGTTTTCAGAAAACAAGTTTCCTCAATGCTTTGGAAAATATAAAATGCATAGTGGTTTGTCCAAATTATGGCAAAGCTATCTAAAAATTAAATAATTTCCTACTTAAGACAACTAACCTACAAGTTAGGTAATGAGCAATTTCAAGGCAAGTTTCCTAAAAGTTAGGAATTTAATCAAAAATGTTTTAACTAAAGAACTGAAATTACTAAATAATTTGATAAATAATCTCAAATTGTTTGATGAGGTTTATGCAAATAACACACAGGATAACTAAGTGCTATTGGCTATGCTTATTTTGTTTCATGCTTATAATACGAATACGTTAGCATAATGATTATGGACTAAACCTTAGTATGACTAGATTGTGGATGGCTGAATTTTTCTTTTGGTATTTATTTTATAAATAGGGTCTGCTAACCTTGCCTTCTCTTTTAATTCTGGGTTGTAAATTATTTTCTCACCTAACTCCCTTCGGATGTCATTCAAAGTTTTCTATGAAGATATGTAATCGTCACATAGGACTTGTAGATTTAGATTTAGGTGAAGATTAGAATTTATGTAAATCCAAGATGTAAAGAAGATGGCGCCTAGAAAAAAGGACCAAGTATCGTCAAGACTTGCAAAGACCTTGTATGATATACCTTAGAATTTCACCAACTAGTTTTTGAATAGCTCAAGGAAACTAGATGGATGAAGTCTATAATCATCTTAGTAGATTGCATGTGTTAGATTTAGTTTTTAGTTTATATGCAGTGATATATGACTAAATAAATGCTAAACATGCTAATTAAACAAAGTAATAAGACCTCAGTTAAATGGTTAAAAATTCCTCGTGAAATATTGAGTTCATGCCTAAACATAATCAGATGCCTTCCATTGTTCATAACAAGATACCGAAGTTTGGACTAGAGTGATTTGTTGAGTCACTCAAGATCCTTTTTGCCCGAATTGCTTGAGTTATGAATAATGGTTCCTACTCAATTGTTGTTGTGTGTTTCAGATGTGTCTCACTTGACCATATGACTTTAGAGGCAATGGTTAGATGAAGTGTATATGATGCATTTAGGTAAAGAGCTACCGCCTAACTGATTTAGGAATTGCAAAAAGATGTAATTGGAAAACTAAGTTACCTACCTAATTAGTTTTCACCTAATTTGTTGAGTCGCTCAAGGTTATGTAAGAATGAAAAGGGTGCTTTACTCATTAAGAAGATTCAAACGTTGAACTTTTTGGATTATGGTTTAGAGTTATAATCTCGATAAAATAATGAGAACAATCATTAAAGTTGTAAAACCTTACTTAATTACTGAAATTGTAAACTATTACCTATAAAATGTTTTGGTTCATAATAGATATAAACACAACATTATTAATAAACTATCGCTAAGTGAGCATACATGATACTAATAAGCTTAGTTGGCCAAACTCCATTAACTAGTCCTACATTGAAAGGCATATCCTAGAATAGCCTACCATGTAAAGGGTAGTCTATCAAGTTCATATTGATGACCTTGATCAAGCCATATTTTAATGATGGCTAGTATGACACCTAAACTCTAAAAGAGGAAGTGGCTATTTAAGCTCAAGAAATCATTTGAAACCTTAAAGAATCAGTCTATAAGGATAATCATAGTGAGAGATTCAACATCCTTAAGGAATTATTCTTCAGTAAGATGTCAGAAAATAGCCTAATCAGGTCTCATATGATAAGATGTGTTTTAAGACTTGAGCACTTTAGATGGATCATGATCCATGCATTGTCCATATACTTTCTTTTAAAGAAAGACAATATAGGTGATAAAGGGAATATGCCAACATAGGGGATAGCTAGACTAATACAGTAAAGATTGCAAGGACAATTTTGATATGATTAATATTAGGAAACTTATAGAAGTCTCAATATTAGATATACATTAAGATTAATTCACCTTTATATGACACATAGAAGTTAGTGCTTAAATATGTATAACATATTGTAAGGCCTAAATGAAAAGAGTAGTGACGATGGACCATAAGGAATGGTAACCTTGTTAATATTGATCAAAACTTGCCTTCTTGATTAATGGTTTTGAAACATAATATTGACTTATTTGTAAACATAAGATGTTTATTTTAGCATTTACATGCCAATTAAGGATGATTGTTGCCACTCGATGCTGAGCTTAGATTTAGTTATCATTGAATAAATCATTAATCATAGGATTTATTTTATGTTATGGTCACATTATTCTCAAACATGCAACTTGCAATAGTATTGAGAATACTAAACAACCTATAATTTATAGGATTTAAAAATAGTTTTCAAGTCCAATTCCCTTTAAATCTATACCTGTAGGATTTAGTGGGATGCATTTATTGTTAGAATACGAGCTCAAAAAATAAAATAAAATAAATTTAATAACTATTATTTAAGTATGTAGTGAAAAATTAAATTAATACAATATCTAATTCCATTGAAGAATAAACTTACAGTTTTTAACTAATCTAAAATTCAAGAACACAGAAACGTAGATCATTCCTCAAATCGAGATTGTCAAGATAGTTGTTAGTTTCGTACTCTGCTTTTTCTTGTACAACGAGCTTGGGTGTCACAAACCAAAGCCGTCTAATTATTCAGACTCCAATGGAGATTCACATGAGTGACTAAAGAAACTTTCGCAAGGTAGGTTCACATTTAGTTGGGAGCCGTGCTAAAGGATTAGATTTCAAAAACCTCCCCTGGATTGATTACCTTAGCAATGTTAAAAACAAGAAAAATGATTTTTCTTATCCTAAATAAAGGTTATGGCTAAACTTAATGTTAATAACTAAAGGCATAATCATCCATACTATGGGATGGCTAAACATGACATTTAAATGGCTAGGTTTAGTGAAACCAATAATTTTTGGTTTTTTTGCACTTTGGCCCTTGGACTAATTAAACTATTCAGTTTAGTCCCTAAGAGATCAATATCTTTACAATTTAATCTAATCCCATTTTAATTTCATAAAATCACCATTCTGTATGTGACTTATTAAGCCCTTAACATATTGGCAATTAATATAAATTAATTTGGTTAAGAATATTTATATTTATATTTATAAACCATGAGTGGCATCTAGTAATGCATCATGGCCACCCAAATGTTGGAAGAGTCAATATGGTTTTGATAAGCCTTTCAGTGTACAGTATATAAGTGCAATTGGATCTTTTCATCATATATCTTGGAAAAGACAAGAGCATGCTGCAGTGTTAACTTTTAGCCCTATCCATATTAGTCCTCAACTCTTATGTGTTAACTCCATAATCAGTATTGACTTGGCCAAGGAATTTAAGTTAACACGATCTAGGAATAATCGAGATATATCCCCTCATATCACTTAGGATGATGAATCCTTTCTGGACCACTCATCCACCTTCAATATTCTTCATAACATACCCAAAATCACCTTACCTTAGGCATTCATCAAAATGGACCCGATTATGATCTCTAAGTATCTTAATTCACAAATAAGGTGACCTGGTGTCATAAGTCTAAAGATTACTTACTCAAGACTCCTAAATCAAGTGAAACTTTTTATTTTGTAACCCTAGGAAAGAAAAAGATAACCTAGGAAATTATTTTGTAACCTTTACAGAATTTTCTCTATCAAATTAGGTCAAAAAGAATATTTAGATTTTTCTATCCTTACAAGTCTTTATATACTAGCTTAATCCTCATTCTAGCTAGACTTAGGATGGAAGAGTTTTAACCTAATCAAGACTCCTAAATCGAGTGAAACTCTTTCACCTTGTTTTATGTGTTTTAATTTAATCTAGTTTTAAATAAACTTAATGGTTACCCCCTCCTATCCAACCTTGGCCAAAAGACTCATTTCCAAATTAGGCCAAAAGAATCGGCCCAATATGCTTAGACCACAATCTTAGGTCATAATACTAGGTTTTAGGCTAGATTTATGTTTCCATGAGTTTAATCCAATTAATTCAATTCTGTATTTATCTAAACAAATAAAAAATCTTTATTTAATAATTATAATTATTGTATAACTATAAAAATTAAATAAATAAATTGGAAACATAATTTAGCTAATATACACACATCCTTATGAATTTTATCATTATAAAATCTTTAAATTATGTAATTACAATAATATTCCAAGGGATATAGTTGAAGACATGTGATAGAAAAATTTGAGTCATAATCAAATGCCGAGTCTAATAGAAATCTTATTTCACCTAAGACAAGGTTTTCCACCTTACTATGACATATTCTAATTTAGACATTATCTCAATAAGATAATCTTATTTTTAATGTCTTAGTTAGACAACACAAAATCTAGATTTCATAAATTTAATTGTCTCAACTTATTAAACTATTCAATTAAGTCCTCCATTTAAATAATTTTTTATTTAATTGTCATAGTTAAATCTCAGATTTAGTTCAATAGGTCACCTTATTATGCGTGATCATTAAGTTCCCAACATGTTGGCAATGAATATAAATAATCTTATTAATAATGTTCATGGATCAAAAGCAGGACCTAGTAAGCCATCATGACCACCCAAATGTTGAAAAATCAGTGTAACCTTATAGAAACCATTTAGTAACTAGCTTACTAATGTATTATGGTCTTTTCACCAGATATACCAGATTGAGGATGAGCATGGTGCAACGTCTACCCAAACTCTATCCATGTTAGGCCTTGCAACTCATGGTTAATGATCATGAATCTATGAGAAATTATTCCTCATAGTTCGTTATGGTTTGGCCAAAGATTTTAGTCCAATTAATCATAGTCAAGAATGTAGATACCTAATTTCTTTCAAGCCCTTTCCTTGGTAGTCTCGAAATATCTAAGACCAAGAACCTAGTGGGTGCCTTGGTGGGGTCGACCTTTTTTAGGCGGATTGGGTGTTTTTTAGACCTGTTTGGTCATGCCTAAATGACTGCTTATGCACTTGATAGAAAAATTGCCATTTCGGGGGTCATAGGGACATCTCAAATAAAAAAGACCAGTATTAAGGTAAAAAATTAGTTTTTAGATTTATTCTTTTGAAATTTTGAAATTCATTTCTGGATATTTTGTTACAGTCAAATTTCTCATTTGTAGGTATTTCTAGAGATTTTTTCATAAAATTTTAAGGGTTGATCGTAGTATATTTTTATTGATACACGTGTAATATTTATGTCGATACTCACTTTGAAAAATCTAAAATTTTTAAGAAAACAATCCGTATTGGAATTTTATACCATGAGATGTCAAGTTATCAAATTTATTTATTAATTTTGAATTTTCACTATAACATGAATGTTATGCTCGCGAGAATTTTTCAGTAAAATTTGCTTTGGATTTCAAGTTTTCATTTTTATTATTTTTATTGACTAATATTTTGAGTAATGTGTTGAATTTAGTTCATTTTTTATAAATTTGAATGTATTTTTTGGAATATTCTCATTTCCAAAATATGAATTTTTCTATTTGTAAAATTTTTCTGTAAAATTTTTAAAATTTTAGAATTTCAAATATTTTCCCATATTTCAATAAAATAGCTCGGATATAACTTTATAAAATTTCGATTCATTTTTATTAAATATCAATTTTCTTCTATAAGGATTTTTTTGGTAAAAATTTACGAGTTTAAAATTTTTTACTTGTCTTTTTTCCTATACATAAAATTTCTCAAAAGTTTGTTTTATAGTTCAACACTTAGAATTCTTATAGGGAAATTTTATTAATTTTGTTTTAGGCTAATTTTTTTCATGGGCTTAAAATTTTCAAATTATGGTAATAGGCCTAATAAGCCATTAATTTTTCAACAAGCCTAATAAGTTTATTTTTATTTTTTGATAAGCCCAATTAGCCCACTAATTTTTTAACAAGCCCAATGAACTAATTTTTGGAATTTCGAAGAAGCCAATTTGAATTTTCCAACAAGGCCCATTAACATTTTCTCTCTCTAAAAAATTATTTTAATTTTTTTGATCCAAAAATTTTTATATGGATTTTTAATTGGACTTCCCACTTGATTAAATTTATTATGTGAAATTTTATTTCTTAAATAAATAACTTTTAGTTTATTACAATTTAATCCTTTTAATTTATTTTTTCATGGGAATGTTTTTTGCAATTATGTTTTTATTCATTTTCCAAATTTTAATTATATTTATTTTAATTTTGAAATTGGATGAGAATAAATTTAGTTGCAATTGATTTTTTTTCTAACTAATTTAGTTTAATTTTAATTAAATCATCAAGTTAACTTTATCTTTATGACTCGCCATGGTGACTCATAAAGGCTATAAAGTAGACTTATGACTCATACATGATGGGTATGACAAAATGACAAAAATAATTAATGAATTCTTATCTTGAAAAAATATCATCCTTAAAAGGAAAAATGGTAAAAATAAAAATTAATTTAAAAAAAAAGAAAAAAGGATTTTCGACCAAAGGAGCTTTTACCTCCCTTGGCCAAAATCCTACCCCTTGTAAATAGGGGAGGATAGTTCATAAAAAGAAGAATGATTTTTATAGCAAAACTTGGTAAATTATCTTGAGAATTTTAAGTTTTATCAAATTCTTAAGGCTTTAAAGGTTGTTTCATCGTATTTTTGTTCATACTCTTCATTTTTCATCATATTTCTTCCTTTTAGTGAGCTTAATGATTGCTTGTGCTCATGGATTGATCCATGTTGAAAGGCCAAGTGTAAAAGCTATAAACAATTTTCTTAATTTAATTGTTAAATTTGATTTTTTTTCTTAACAAAAATTTGATTTTCATCAAGAAAATATGTTATTGTAGATACCTTGATTACTTTATCATGTGAATATATGCATGATTATATTATTTTCCTGAGTATTTTTCATGTGAATATTTGATAAAGCATGCTTATATGTCCATTTTTTTCATGATTTCATATATGTTGATGATAATTTGAGCTTGAAAGTACCCGAATACACCAACCAGACTTAAAAGGCAAGTGCATGCCTTGCTCCTATATATCTATATATCATTATTTTTCTTATTTTTAGGGGTTGTATCATATTGTTTTTCTTATTTTTGGGGACTAAGTTGTCGAGATGAATCATATACTCTACTTAACCCTAAATAGTCATTATGAAAAAATTATTTATTTTTTTTGGAGTTGCCACCAATCTTTTTGGCAAAGTGAGATTCAGCACCTACTGAAGTTCTTATTTTGAGGGTTACGAAACCTTTACAGATAAACTTCGAGATTTACAATAATATCATAGATCATATGAAAGGCTCCAAAAGTTGGTTACAATCACAAGTCCCCTCTCATGATGCCCTGTAATCAGTACATTATTAATCATCTTTTAAATTAAAATTTGATATTTACCGAGTTTCAATATATGATATTTAATTATAATTCCCATATATCAAAATAAAATTTTATGAAACAGTTTTATTATTCCGTATAAGAAAATTGGGTTTTCAATATTTTTGAAAATTAAAATATCTTTTGTTTCCCACCGGAGAGCTGGAGGAACATGAAAAGTTATAATATCTTCTACACCACACTAGAGGACTGGAGGAATATGAAAGGTTTTATTTTAACAATCAAAATATCTTACGTACCCTACCAAAGGACCAAAAGAATTTGAAAAGTTTTATTTTCACGAAATTTGAAAAATCCCAATTTTCATTTTGAAAAAGATTTCTCATTATTAAAATAATCCACAGAACCCCTCTCATATGTTAGGAGAATTTCACATATTACTTTAACTTAGAGACATTGCCTTAATTTTTGAAAATTTTTGGTTTTATTAAAAATAATAATTTTTGTCCTAAAACTTGGTTTCGACTATACGTATGAAACTAGTTCACACGACTTAAACGTGGTTGATGAGACCAAAATATCCTATAAAGTACCTTTGACATGGGAAACTTTTAGAAAATTTTGCTTTTTGGATTAATTTTGAGTCCTCAAGAATATGATAAGGCAATCAATTAGAAAAAAATTAAAAAAGAGAGAGAAAAAAAGAAAAAAAAAGGAAAACGAAGGAAGTTCAACGGTAAACATTCGAAAAGGGTAGTCTAAAACAAACTTAAAGGCTTTAAAATTGCTCTTGAACCGACAAAGGTGGCCATCAAAGGAAAAGAACTCTTCCATGCTAATTCAAAGATAATCCTAAACCTATGGATATTTCACAACATCAGTAAAAGGTTGAGTTAATGCCCACATATTAATTTGATTCAAGATAACCTTTCAAAACTTTTGCGTCCATCTTTAGGAATTGGTCCTTACTAAAGGCCTTCTGAATTAACCCCTTGAGACTTGGTGTTCACCAATATTACTTTAACACCCATCGAGCTATTATATTTAAAGATTAAAAGGATGCTATAATTTGATTGTTTGCCTTTCAAAGAATTCCTATAAAAAGAACATCCACCTGAAATTAGTCATTATGAACTTTGACTTTCTTGTACCAATTTCTTCATGTCAAATTTTAGCAATGCCACCTCATTTATGCATCTAAATTCATTTTCTTATCTCATTCAAAGATATCCCAAATGGTCACCATAAATCATAAGAAAGCCTCAAAATCAAAAGATGATGACATGTCCATTATCCTTGATATTGGAAAATTCACGGTTGAAATCATTTTGAAAGTTTCATAACTTTTGATCAAGTAGATCCTTTCCTAAGTTAGAATAAGAAGGCAATCTCGTTTCGTAAATCTTGTACTTTTAATGAAGTTTGATACTTCCCATAATTTTAATTAAAGTAGTCGAATGCACTTTGAGGAGCAAAGTGTTGGCTCTTATCCAACTACATAAAGTTGTATCCTTGAATTGATAAATGTTAATTTAATATTTGGTGACTTTTTAAGAAAAATTGAATGATTTTTAGATTCTTGAAGTAAAGATTAGAAGAAAGATTTCATGAGGCAAGCATGAAATTATCGTTTAGCGATTTAAACCTTTAATAGCAAGTCATGAAGAAGAAGAGAAATTGGTAATAATAAGGATCAGTTTGATAAGGCCTCACTAACATATGAGATGATTAAGAAGAAGAGAAATTGGAAATAATGAGGCTCAGATTGATGAGCCTCACTAATATATGAGAAGATCAAAAAGAAAAAAATTGACAAAAATAAGGCTCAGATAGATAAGGCTTTGTTGACATATAGGAAGATTAATTCTCGCTATATTTCAAATTCTTTTCAACTTAGTCCAATTTGGCTGATGACTGGCGGGGTTTTTCTAAGTTCTCTTCACTTGGTTAGCTTGAAAACCAGCAAAATCAAATGTCTTCTTCATTTGACTATTTGAAAGGTCGGTGAAGTAGGTTTTGGAGTCAACTTTACCTAATTAAGTCAAAGATTAATGGAGTTTTCACTTGGTTAGGTTGAAAATTGGTGGAGTTAGATGTCCTGGTCATTTAACTATGTAGTAGGTCGGTAAAGTACGGCTTGAGTCAGCTTTGTTCGATTAGGTAGAAAATCGATGAACTTTTTCTAAGCTCTCTTCATTTAGTTAGGTTGACAACTCGTGGAATCAAGTGCCACTTTATTCGCCTATGTCAAAAGGCTGGTGAGTATGTTTTGAGTTAGCTTCGTCCGATGATGCAGAAGATTGACCAGAGTTTTCACTTGTTAGGTTAAAAATCGATGAAGTTAGATATCCCCTTTATTTGACTATGTGAAAGGTCGATGAAATAGGTTTTTGAGTCAACTTTACCCGATTAAGTAGAAGACTGATGGAGTTTTCACTTGGTTAGGTTGAAAATTGGCGGATTAAGATATTTTCTTCATTTGACTTTGTGGAATATCAGTGAAGTAAGGTTCGAGTAAGTTTTGTTCAATTAGGCAAAAGATCGATGGAGTTTTTTTAAAGGTTTTCACTTAGGTTAAAATTATTGTAATCAAGAATCTGCTTTATTTGACTATGTGGAAGGTCAACGAAGTATGTTTTCAGTCAGCTTCATCTAATTAAGCAAAAGATCGATAAAGTTTTCACTTGGTTGTTTGAAAACTGGTGGAGTCATATGTCCTCTTCATTTAATTATATGAATTTGACTATGTGAAAGGTCGATGAAATAGGTTTTTGAGTCAATTTTACTCGATTAAGTAGAAGACTGATGGAGTTTTCACTTGGTTAGGTTAAAAATTGTTCTTCATTTGACTATGTGGAATATCAGTGAAGTAAGGTTCGAGTAAGTTTTGTTCAATTTGGCAAAAGATTGATGGAGTTTTTTTAGAGGTTTTCATTTAGGTTAAAATTAGTGTAATCAAGTATCTGCTTCATTTGACTATGTGGAAGGTCAATGAAGTATGTTTTTAGTCAGCTTCATCTAATTAAGCAGAAGATCAATAAAGTTTTCACTTAGTTGTTTGAAAACTGGTTGAGTCATATATCTTCTTCATTTGACTATATGAATTTGATTATGTGAAAGGTCGATGAAATAGGTTTTTGAGTCAACTTTTCCTGATTAAGTAGAAATTGATGGAGTTTTCACTTGGTTTGGTTGAAAATTGGTGGATTAAGCTATCTTCTTCGTTTGACTATGTGAAATATCAGTGAAGTAATGTTTGAGTAAGTTTTGTTCAATTAGGCAAAAGATCGATGAAGTTTTTTTTAAAGGTTTTCACTTAGGATAAAAATTAGTGTAATCAAGTATCTGCTTCATTTGACTATGTGGAAGGTCAGCGAAGTATGTTTTCAGTCAGCTTTATCTAATTAAGCAAAAGATTGATAAAGTTTTCACTTGGTTGTTTGAAAACTGGTGGAGTCATATGGCCTCTTCATTTGACTATATGAAAGTCAGTGAAGCAAGTTTTAAGTCAGCTTCATCTGATTAAGTAGAAGATCGATGGAGTTTTTCTAAATTCTCTTTACTTAGTTAGCCTGAAAACCAGTGGAATCAAATGTCTTACTCATTTGACTATGTGGAAGGTTAGTGAGGTTTTTGCGTTAACTTTGCTTGATTAAGCAAAAGATTAACAAAGTTTTCACTTGGTTAGGTTAAAAGCCGATGGAGTAAGATGTCCTTTTTATTTGACTATATGAAAGGTTGATAAAGTAAGTTTTGAGTCAGCTTCATTTGATTTGGCAAAAGATCATATGTAGATTCTCTAGGTTCTTTTTATTTGGTTAAAGAAAAATCCAATAAAGTTGGCCTACATAGAAAGAAAAGCCCAAGAGTAGTTGATGGCCTCGGCTCAGTCAAAATTGACACTAAAATTTGAAAGCCCAAGAGTAGCTGATTCATCCTTGTCGAAATTAGCACCAAAATGAAAAAGCCTAAGAGTTGTTAATGGTTCTGTCTAGTTGAAATTGGCACCAAAATATTGAAAGCCCAAGAGTAGCAGATGGGTTTGTCCTAGTGAAATTGGTACTAAAATTTGAAAGCCCAAGAGTAGTAGATGGCCTTAACTTAGTTAAAATTGGAAGTAGAATATGAAAGCCCAATGTAGTTGGTTAGGTTAGAAAACTAATACAATTAGCCTGTAAAAAACTTTTCGTATAAGGGCTTACGAAGGTTGAATGAAATCGTGTCTATTTGGTCTTTAACTTATTCCTGATTCTCAAAAATAGCCAAAAAGAGGCAGTTGTAGACACCTAATTTCATCCAAACCTTTTCTTCGATAATCCTGAAATAATCGAGACCAAGAACCTAGCGACTGCCTTCTTGGGGGTCGACCTTCTCCAGATGGATTGGGAATTTTTAAGACCTATTTGGTTATGCTTAAATGATTGCTTGTGCACGTAATAGAAAAATCACCATTTTGGGGGGTCATAAAGAATAAATCTTGAATAAAAAAGATGAGTATTAAGGTAAAAAAATAGGTTTTAAATTTATTTTTCTGAAATTTTGAAATTCATTTTTGGATATTTTGTTAAGGTTAAATTTCCCATTTTTAAAATTTTTTCGATATTTTTTGTAAAATTTTGAGAGTTGATCGTTGTATATTTTTATCGATACCCATATAATATTTATGCCTATACTCACTCTAAAACATCTAAAATTTTTCAAAAAAATTTATATTGGCATTTTATACCATGAAGTGTCAAGTTGTTAAATTTATTTATTAATTTTGAATTTTTCATTGTAGCATGAGTGTCACCTTGGTGAAATTTTTTCAGTAAAATTAGTTCTAGATTTTAGGTTTTCATTTTTATTATTTTTATTGATTAATATTTTGAATAATGTGTTGAATTCAATCCAGTTTTATAAATTTAAACATATTTTTGAAATTTTCTTGTTTTTAAAATACGAACTTTTTTATCTATAAAATTTTTTGAAAATTTTTTAGAGTTTAGATTTTTGAATATTTTCACATATATCAATAAAATAGCTTGGATATAGCTTTTTGAAATTTTATTCATTTTTATTAAATATCAAATTTTTATAAAGATTTTTTTTGTAAAATTTTATGAGTTTTAGAATTTTTAGTCACCTTTTTCCTCTACCTAAAATTTCTTAAAAATTCCTTTTAGAGTTCAACACTTTGAATTCTTATAGGGAAATTTTATTAATTTTGTTTTGGGCCATTTTTTTTGTGGGCTTAAAATTTTTAACTCCTATTAATAGGCCCAATAAGCCCATTACTTTTTTAACAAGCCCAATGGGCTCATTTTTTTTTTCCAACAAGCTGAATTAGCCCATTAGTTTTTTGATAAGCCCAATGAGGCTTATTTTTGGAATTTCCAACAACCTAAACGAGCCCATTTGGATTTTCCAACAAGGCCTATTAACATTTTCTCTCTCCAAAAAATTATCTTAATTCTTTTGACTAAAAAATTTTTATATGGATTTTTAATTAGGCCTCTTACTTGATCAAATTTATCATGTGAAATTTTATTTCTTGAATACCTTTAGTTTGTTACAATTTAATCCTTTTAATTCATTTTTCATGAAATTCCAATTAAATTTTTTTGCATTTATGATTTTATTCATTTTCCAAATTTTAATTATATTTATTTTAATTTTGAAATTGGATGATAATTAATTTAGTTGGGATTGAATTTTTCTGTAACTAATTTAGTTTATTTTTAATTATGTCATTAAGTTAACTTTATCTTCATGACTCACTATGGTGACTTATAGAGGCTATAAAGCAGACTTGTGATTCGTACATGATGAGTATGACAAAATGACAACCATAATTAATTAATTCTTGTCTTGAAGTAATATCATCCATCAAAGATAAAATGATGAAAATAAAAATTAATTAAAAAAGAAGAAAGGCATTTTTGGCCAAGTGAGGTTTTTTTTACCTTCCTTGGCCGAATCCTCCCCTTATTATAGAGGGAGGATAGTTCATAAAAAGGGAGAATGGTTTTCATAGCAAAACTTGGTAAATTTTCTTGAGTATTTTGAAGTTTTATTAAATTTTCAAGGCTTTAAAGGTAGTTTTATTGTGATTTTTGCTCACATGCTTTTCCATCATATTTCTTCCTTTTAGTGAGCTTGATGATCACTTGTGCTCACGGATTTTGATCCATGTTGAAAGGCCAAGTGTAAAAGCTATAAACAATTTTCTTGATTTTTGTTAAATTTGATTTTTTTTCTTAACAAAAATTTGATTTTCATCAAGAAAATATGTTTATATATATATATATGTTGATTACTTTATCATGTGAATATGTTCATGATTATATTATTTTCCTTGGTATTTCCATGTGAATATTTGATAAAGTATGCTTTTATGTCCATTTTTTCATGATGTCATATATGTTGATGATAATTTGAGCTTGATAGAAATTAGGATATGTGTTTATTTTGATTATTCATGAAGTTATGTTGAGAAAAAAAATTCTTCTTGGTTATTGTTGATGTAAGCTGAATATGGTGATGTCCTTTGATGGAATTTTATTTCTTGTTTTTTGATATCTTAGACTATTTTGCAATGTTTAAATTTTGTAAGGGTCCAAAAATAATTTTCCCAAAATTTTGTAAGGCCTTGGATAGGTACATCTAAGCTTGGTTGAATTTTTTATGTGTGAATTGGTTAAGTTTTTTTTATCTCTTTTTGTGTTATTTTATAATTTTAAGAAATAGAGGGACTAAATTGCAAAATTTGCAAAAAATTTTCCATGGCCATATTAACTTAGCCCAATGCTTGGTGAGACCTTTAGAGGTGTTTTCATGTATACTTTGACATTTTTAAGTGTGTTTTATGCATTTTTAACCTTTTAGGGGTCTTTTTGTAATTTTAAAAAGTTCAAGTGCTTGTTTGCAAAAATTGAAAAAAATTGTTTCAAGGCCACAAGTGCTTGCCTAAATGGCTCTATTGATTTTTAGGGACTTTTCAATGATGATTTTGATATGTTTAATATTTGATTATGTATTTTAAATTATTTAGGGACTTATTTGTAAACTTAGAAAATTTAGGTTCTACTTAGTAAAATATTGTATTCTAGGGTTAAATGGATTTTTTCAACCTCAAGTTACCCATTTAAGGTATTTTGAAATGTTAGAGACATTTCTAGCATTTTTAACCATTTTGTGGCTAAAGTGTAAATTTTGAGAAAAATAGAGATCTATTAGCAATATTTGCATTTTAGGTTAATTTTGATGTCTATGTTAACTATCAAGGGAATGACTATTATTTCATGATGAAATTAAGTCTTTTAGGGTACCGGGATTCTTCCATGACGAAGGTATGCATTGAAGGCATTTTAGTAATTTGCTTATAACTGAGTTCTTTATGATCACTGGGATACTAATATGTCAAAGGTGCATAATAAAGATAGTTCATTCTTTTATGATGATATCAAGTTCTTTAGGCTTATTAGGATACTTCCATGTTAAGGTTACACCTTAGGGGTATTTTAATAATTTATCTTAGAATTAAGTCTTTTAGATTTCTAGGATATTGATATGTCAAAGGTGCATAATAAGGATATGTTTTTTTTTTATAATAATATCTAGTGCTTTAAGGTTACTAGGATACTTTCATATTGAAGGTATACCTCGGGGACATTTTAGTAATTCACTTCAGAACCAAATCTTTTAAGGTCACCGTGATATTTCCATGTCAAAGGTGCACTTTAGGGGACATTTCGGTCTATTTGACCAAGCTTTAGTCCTTAGGTTTAGTTACATACTTTTTGTTGAAACTGAGTCTTAAGTCTTTTCTATTATTTTTGATAAAACCAAAATTTTAAAAATTAAGGCAATGTCTCTGATGTTGAAATGGTACATGGAATGTCTTCAAATCTATGGAAGAGGTTTCGTGAATTGTTTTAATAATAAGATATCCTTTGTAATGAGTAAAATCAAAAGTTTTCGAATTTCATAAAAATACAACCTTTTGTATTCCTTTGGTCTTCTGGTAAAGTACGAAAGATATTTTTCGAATTTCATAAAAATAAAATATTTTATATTCCTCTAGTCATCCAATGGGGTGTGAAAGATATTTTGGCCTTTCATATTCCTCCGATCTTCTAGTGAGGTGTGAAAGATATTTTGACTTTAAAAATATTAAAAACATATTTTTCTAAAACAAAATAATAAATTTGGACTTCGAAAAATTTTAAAATATGGAATTACGATTAAATATCAAATATTGAAATTAAATAAAAATTAAATTTTAAGTTAACTTGTAATTAATATAAGGTACCGATTTTCAAGCGTCACGAGAGGATCAATCCTTACTCATTATTATAATCGACTCTTGAACACTTTTATGCAATCCCTAGTATTATCGCAGACTTTGGAGTTCGTTACTAACTCCAATAGGTAATTAATCTCACCTAGCCAAAATAAATTGGTGGGGACTCCAAAAGAAATGGTTGTTTCATAATGACTATTTAAAATTAAGTCAAGTAAGCAATTCATCTTGATGATTTAGTCTCCAAACATGAAAAATGATAAATATATAGGAATGAGGGGTTCACACTGCCTTTTTAAGTTCGACTAGTCAAGATTCATATCCTAGCTATGTTGCGACAAATAATGCTTGAGATAGGTCTCCAATGTCACCCAGAGTGGTGAATTCTCTAGATCACTCATTCATCCTCTATATGCTTCATGTTATACTGATGTACCCTAACTTACGCATCCACTCTTTTTGGACCCATTTCAGATGAATCTAAGCATAAGATTCTACATACACGATGATGTGGTATCACAAGTCTAAGGACTAACATACATGAGTGGCACATGAAAACATCTTCCATACATACTTAAGTGACTTATACCAAATGGAGTTCTTATTTGGGACATGTTCAGCAAACTTGTTTCCAAAAAATGCACACATATGCTATCCCTAAGTATCTCTTATAATTCAACTTATATGAGATCAAAGAGTTGCATGCATTTAATGCATGGAGGCTTAGCATTAACTAGTCTTTGTGCATTGTCAATGCTCTATCTTGACAATACGATGACTAAAAATAGTTTTAGAAACACGGCTTTGATGCATAAGGATCTTATCATCGTAACTTATTACTATATTTGCAAGGCCATTGTGTTTCAAGGGCTTTATCTAATTGGTGTGTTTGAATGAGTAACAATTAAGCCACTAACATCAAGGAAAACCTTATCTTACTTTAACTTAGTAACATGAATGTTGTTATTTGACCATGTATCCCATGTCCCAATCTGATTATTTTTAGGGCATACACCAGCATCTCCCATTCGCACTTGAAGTAATACTATTGCTTTATGCGGAGTACACATTCTAATTCATTTGTGTAATCTCTATTATCAAGTCATCAAACTGTTTGAACCCCGATAAAATTATGATTCCTATCATATGGCTCAGTTATTGCAAATAACTTTTGGAATCATCTTTTTAGCCTGATGGCTAAAGGTCCAAAACAAATCTTTTTTGGAAGCTTTTTGATAGAACGGTTTTTTGATGGCTTTAAGGTATAAATATGCAATCTCTCTAGCTGAAACTTTTTTTTTTCAATATTATGTCTATGACTCATGAATACTTCCATTAAATGTTATAAGTGTATGACTTCTTGTAGGGTTTTCAATTCGAAACTCCGTTAGATCCTAATTCATTTGGGCCTTAATATATCTGACATATGTCTACTTGATATAAATGGTGGATAAGTTTGCAGAATAAATCTATTATGATTTATCCAATGAAGATTTAAAAGGAATGGCATCTTTATGCCATCAAAAGCAAAAGTATGTTCATAACAAACTCCTTAAAATATCCTCTTAATTTGGCCCCATAATTGCCGATAACAGAACATCTAAATGCTTTATAATAAATCATAGAGGTTTCATGAACTTTCTTTAATGGATCAGCAAGCCTGATCTACATCAGCCGGGTTGCCTCCTCCATGTTGGCCCATCATTATTCTCTATATTAGTGCAGGTTTATGTTTTGAGAATAGAGAGACCATGACATAGAATGAATTCTATGTTTTGCCAAAATAAATCATGATTATGTTTCTCAAACATTAAGAAGGCAAGCTTTGATCAATATCTATAAGATTGCCGTTCTTATGGTCTTTTTTCACTACTTTCATTGGTTGTTACAATATGTCACGTATATTTAGCGCCAACTTGTAGGTATCATATGCTAAGAGAAGCAAATAAAATCTCAAAACATGTCCTTAAAAGAAACTTCTGTAAGCTTTATACTTTGATAATATCAAAGTGTTCCTCGCAATCTTTACTCTATTAATCTAGCTCTTTAAAGTATGGGATGTCACCTTCTCACTTGTCCTTCTTCATAAAAAAGTATAATGATAATACACAGATCATGATCCATGCAACATTTAATGAGCTTAAGTCTTAAAATACATCCTATCAAATGAGGCTTACTTAGGCTACCTTCTAACATCTAGCCTAGGAACAATTTCTTAAGGATGTTAAACTTTTCATCGTGATTGTCCTTATTAGTCTATTCAATAGCTTTGAATGATTTCAAGAGTATTTATTACCACTTGTTCCTTTTAGAATTTAAGTGCCTTACTAGTCATCATCACAATATGGCTAGATCAAGGACATCTCTATGAACTTGATAAGCTACCCCTAACCTAGTAAGCTTTTCTTGGATATGTCATTCAATTTTGTATTAAGATAGTCTTAATATTGTAGGACTAGATAATAGAGTTTGGCCCAATCAACTTGTCAGCATCAAGTTTGCTATGGAGTGATAGATTAGAAGTAATACTTCTTGTTTATATCTTGTATGAATTCAAAGCATATTTAATGTCAACAACATACATAAGATAATCATTTAGTCAGGTTTTAAAACTATAATGATTATTCCTTATAACCCTGAACCATTTGAATCTTCTAAATAAGCTAGGACCCTTTTCATCCTTTTATAACCATGAGTCAGCTCAACAAATCATAAAAGAACTAATGAGGTAGGAACTTAATTTACTGATTGCATCTCCATACAAATCCTGGATTAGTTAGGTGGTAACCTTTTACCTAAATGCATCATATGCATTTCGCCTAACCATCGTCTCTAAAGCCATGCGATCAAGTTGTACACATCCAGACAACACAACTTTAGTTGAGAAGACCCATTAATTATAACTCAAATAGCTTGGGCAGAAGGGACCTTGATTTAGCTCAATAAATCCCACAGCCAGAACTCTGGTTTCTTGTTATAATATAGTTGAAAGTGTCTGATCATGCTTAGGCATGGACTCAATAGTTTACAAGGGTTTTCTAATTTAATTAAGTCTTAATATAAATGCATGGCATCAACATCTATTTCAAGTGCATACATATCATCTATATCAACAAAAAATAAATCTATCACATGCAATCTACTAGAAAGATTTGGACTTTCATCTAAACTAGTTTCCTTGAGCCATTAGGAAACTAGGTGGTCAGTTTCTTAAGGATACCATTTGCATATCATATAAGTCTTCATGGTAATCTCTTTGGACTTCAACCTGGCACCATCTCTTTTGCATCTTGGAGGACATAAATTCTTTAATCTAACCAAATCCTAAATCTCTAACGATGTAATAATTATATGAGTTTGAGGAAATCTCAAGTTATATTCAAGGGGAGTAAGGTGAAAAGAGAATTTTACAATCCTGGATGATAAAGAGATAAGGCAGGGTTCTCAGACCCTATTTAAAAAATAAATAGCAAAACAAATAAAATTAACCATTCACAACCTAGTCAAACTAAAGTCTAAGTCCATAATCATCATTCGTGCTTTAACTATTATAGTTTAATAATAATGCATAGCTAATATCACATGTATACAATGCATGTATAAACAAATTTATCACATTCAATAAAGCATCTTTAACAATAGGCTATAATGATTAAACATATTTAATCTTGTTCCTACCTATTAGGAAATTAGTCTTAAACTAGACATTTACCTAACCTTTAGGTAATTTGTTTTAACAAGGGCAAATACTTTTATTTGCATGCTTAAATTAGGTTTCTAAAAGTAACATATTTAAAGAATTAAAATTAAAGTAACCTATTTAATTAAACATTTTAGGAAAACACATTTCCAAATCTTGATTATTTTAAAACATGTTTATTGAAAAAATCCTAGTTAAAATGAAGCTCTTTAAATATTCCTAACTTTTAGGAACCAATTTCTATTAGATAACTCTTTATTTAATCCAACTTAACTCTTTCCATAATTTAAGGAATCTAATTCCTAATTTTAAGGAATTTCACTCCCACTAGAAAACTAGTTTCAATGAAAGCAGGACTATAAGAAGTAGTGCCCTTAGTTTTGGCAATCTTTTTGGCTGTGCCAATAGCCTTTGAGCACCATCTTTGAATGATATCT
Source organism: Adansonia grandidieri (assembly GCA_038382065.1). NCBI lineage: Eukaryota > Viridiplantae > Streptophyta > Magnoliopsida > Malvales > Malvaceae > Adansonia > Adansonia grandidieri. The sequence continues at coordinate 39,347 of JBBYHK010473871.1, read as the reverse complement.
AGGGTTGTTTCAAGTGTTGGAAAATCAGATTAGGCGCTGCCAAGAAATGATTCAAGGTGGCACTAAAGATGGCAATTTACTTCCCCTTGATCATAAATTTTAAGAAAACCCGAGAAATGTAATCACCTTACCGTAACACCTTAGCTCTTGAAACATAATTTCCACACCTTTGAAGGATGTTTAAATACTGATTTTAGATGCTGGAAATTCATTCAAGATGCTGCCAAAGATTGAATCAAAGCAACAAACTTAATGGCAATAAATTGCCATGTAAATAGCAAATCACATAGATATACATTCCATAGATGTGGCATCAACATGCCTTGATTTTTAGCAACCAAAATTTATTCAAGAATCAAATATTCTTTGATTCACTTGCTATCCTAAAATGAAAAAAACCTATGGAACTTTTCCATAGAGATTTCAAAGTGCATTAGGTGCAAGATCACATCCAAAATTAGCTTACAACAGCTTACCGTGCCATATCACCAATAAAATTCAAGATTGTGTTTCTTTGTTTTAAACCATATTTAAATAAATCAAAATGATTTTTATAAATTTGATATGATAAAATCATATCATAAAAATTAACTTTTAAAACAAAAAAGCTATTAGAAAAAATCCCTAGAGAAATCACGAATCACGAGGTGTACATGTCACCAGCTTTTGTTAATTTAATGTGTATTTGATCTAAATCAATAAAACTAATTTTTGTTAATTATTAAACCTTTTAATAATGATCAATACACTTTTTAAGCATGCTATACAGATTTAACAAAATTTTAAAAAAATTATTTTATAACATTTTATGGCCTGAAACTTCATAGATCTACACATGTGACATCCGAATGTCAATTACCATGAATTAGCCTATATTTCATGTAATCCATAACCTATAGGCTTTGATACCACTTGTAAGGATCTCTTATCCTAGTAAAATCTAACCTCATGTGTATATTGGATTTCAAATATCAATGAAACATAAAGATGACTACAGTGAAAATAGTAAACATAGAAATAGTAGGACTTTTCTACAAATCTCTAGAAAGGGATATACATGTAGTAGTCTTTAAAATTTTAAATCAAGATTTAAACACCCATATGTTAGAAGGTTACCTTGAATTTTAGACTCTGAAATCTAAAATATAATTAACCCTAGGAATCTTGATGAAATTGGCAATGGCTTCTTGAATGGGTTCTTGAAGACCATAAATAGCACAGGTTTCCTGCCTCTAGCGATTATCCACACAAACAATTGTCTAAACCTTCTTGAGGTTTGATAGTTCTCTAGTGCTAGCTAAAAGGGTTTTTAACCCTTAACCAAAAGATAAACTTTCTTGCTTTTCCAATCATGAACCAAGAATAATTATCGAAAGAAGATGACATAAAATAAGAACAAAAATAAGGAAAGCAGGTGGTAGTAAGAACAAGATAACCTAGGAAAATATTTTGTAACCCTTAGAAAACTCTCTCTTTATTTAGGTCAAAAAGAATCCTCTAGTTTTCTATCCCAACAAATCTTTATATACTAGCTTAATCCTAGTCCTAGTTAGACTTAGGATAGAATAGTTTTAACTTAGTCAAAACTCCTAAATCAAGTGAAACACTTTCCCCTCATTTTAGGTGTTTTAATTTAACCAAACTAGTTTAAAACAAACTTAATGGTCAGCCCTTCTTATCCAACCTTGGCTGGGAATGATTAATAATCATGCTAACACAAATGGATGAAGCCCATGAAACATAATGGCCTTCCAAAGTTAATATGAGTTATGATGATAAGATCTTTATGCATCAAAGCCATGTTTCTAAGAAACATTTCTAGTCATTGTATTGTCAAAACGAGGCATTGACAATGCACAAAGACTAGCATATGCTAAGCCTCCATGCATTTGATGCATGCAACTCTCTAATCTCATAGAAATTGAAGTATAAAGATACTTAGAGACAACATATGGGTGCTTGTTTTGTGGAAACAAGTTCATTAAAAATGACCTGTATGAGAACTCTATTTGATATAAGTTATTCAAGTGTCTATAGGATATATTTTCATGTGCCAGTCGTGTATATTAGTTCTTAAACTTGTGTTACTAGGTAATCTTGTATGAGGAGTGCCATGCTTTGATTCCGTCATGAATGGGTCCATAATAGATGGATGTATACGGTAGGGTGGATTTAGGCATGCATGAATTATGCGAAGATGGATGAGTGATCCAGAGAGGATTCACTACTCTAAATGATGTTGGAGACATATCTCATTTGTTCTTGGCTATGGTTAACTTCATAAAGTTGCTGGCCAACTCATGATGAATTTAAGAGAAATTGTTTCTCTAAATTCGCGAGGTAAACTATAAGCTACAGGAACTAATATGGATTGAACCTAAGTAGATATTTCACCATGCTCATGGTCTTTCTGGGATATCCAGTGAAATGACTGAAGTACACTAAGGGGCTAGTTATTGAAATGTTTCTTAAATAGGTTATATTGACTCTTTCTACATACTGAGAGGCCATGATGCCTTGTTAGAAGCCAATCTTGGTCTATAAATATAAATATATTATACTTACTGTTGTTATGATGGAATCCTAATGGGTGCACATAACAAGATGATCTATTAGATTAAAACAGTGATTTAATTAATTACAACTTAAAAAAAAGGTAAAATGAGAAGAACTTAATATAAATATCTTAATTAAGTATTATTAAAGACATAAATTAGATTTATGAAATCTAACTAAAGATGTCTTAATATTGCAATAAGGATAATGAGTGTTTTATCAAGACAATATCTATTTGTAGACATGGTTTTAGGAATAATATTAAATAAAGCCAAATAATTGTATTTGAGAAACTAGATAATTATTAGATAATTATTTAATATTATTTACATGAAGTAATAAGTGTTTTATTTGAGTTAGAAAATTTAATTATAAATTAAATTATCTAACATGTAAATTTAAGGGTTAGGCTAAAAGCCCTAATTATCATGTCAAGAGAGTTTAGTTGTGAACTACTCTAAGTTAGGCTTGCTAATGGGCTAGGCGTATATAATAGCTATCTTTGGTGTGCTATTGGCCTAAAATATTAATAAGTTACAATTAAAGCCCAATCTTGGACCAACTAATTAAAATAGCTTTAGTTAGGCTCTAAAAAATACTCTAAAGTGGTGCCATCTTTTGGGTATATTAGTAATAGGCTTAGATAACCCATACGTCAAGCCTAACCTGACCCAAAGGTATTTAAATACATAACTAAGGCTTTTTGGCTAATTGTAGCATCTAGAAAAACCTTAAGTGCCAACCTCTGTATTTCCTTAAGGGGTTAGTGCAATCCCATAAACTTTCTTAAGGGTGTTTTAATGCAAATATGGTTTTTAAGTGATTTGAAATTGTCTCTGATTATAACAAAAGCAGAAAATCAGTTTTCTATCCTAAAGGAATCAACTGGAATCAAAAATTAAGATTTTTGGATTCGTTTACTAGGATTTGTGCAAAATAGCTATTTTTTTATGGAGTTATTTTCTTCTTCCTCTTGGTGCAATAAGTGCGAGAATTATTCCTGGATTACTTTGGATTTGAACCTATTGGTTATATATCTTTTGGTTGAGGATTGAGAAGCCTTTTAGCTTGCATCAAATAATCACCAAACCATATGAGGGCTTTAATAGGCATCTGTATGGATCATTATTTGAGACATAACACTTGGACTTCTTTTAGCTTCAAGAAGAGATTGAAATTATCAAGCCATGGTATGTTCATGTAGGAGTCTCAAAATAGCTTTCTATCAGATCTACTAAACTGCTATCCGATCGGATGCATATTTTTGCCAAAGATCTTAAGGAAATCAGGGTACTTCTTTATTTATTTTCTGCTGCATATGTTTAGTTATGATTCAATTTCTGTGTTTATATCGATAAGCATGAGCCTAGGATTGCCTTTCAGCTCGTTGCTCTGTGAAAATGGACTTCCTTGAGTTATTCATCACAATTTCACAATTCATAAGCTTGAAAAGAAAACATTAAATACGCAAATCCTCCCCAAAGTTCCAAAATGATTTCTCTAAATAATTAAAAAAATTTTAAAGAATGTTAACTTTGTTTTCAAGAGTTAAAAAAAAATTGCTTTCCAATCTTGATCCAGTGACAGAAATAAAGTCAATTTCATTTTTCAAGATTGAATTTATAAGACTGTTGAAATGGATTTCATTGATTCAAGATTGAATCCGAAGACCCTTGGATCAAAACTTTGTTGAAAAAAGAAATAAAATAGACTCCTTTCTTTTAATAACATCTAGAAATTGTAACTTTCAAAGCTTGACAAACTTTTGACAGAAAATTTGTATGTGCGTGAAGCTATTTAAAATTTAAACATCGAACCACTTAAAACAATAAAACTCTAATTAACACAAACAAACATAAATACCAACATTTAAACTCTTACAAGTATAAACAACCATAATAACTCCAAAATTTGAGTTGACCATGCTAAATTGATGGTAGGCAAGTAATGGGTAAAACACTAAAAATAAAAAGAAAGATTGATTTTTTAATAAAAGAGAAACACTCATTAACCACACACAAGATAGCGAAAGAAATTGAAAAGGCCATTGAGCATCTGAATGCCCTTTGGCCTTTTTCCATCATTTTCCTTGTTAAAGAACCTATTTTTGGTAGATATGGCATGAGAAATGCCATTTCTAAGGGTTGGAATAGCCCCTAAATAGTAGCTAAATGTCACATAAATTTAACCACAACCTATCACATAGGGCTTAAAATAAGGATCTAGATTAATTAACATAAAAATCCATCTAAGAGGGGGGTTTAAAACAGATTTTTTAGCCTTTTCTAGCCATGAATCTAAGCATTTAAAAGCTTTTGATTTACTCCAAGTTTGATAGCATCAAATGATAGAAAAACATAAGTCATGGGTAGTTTATTATCTAAGCTAACCATAACTTATCTTTGGGTGATTTTAAAATCAAATTTGGCATTCAAACCAAACATGCATTTCATCAAACATGTCATAACTAAAGTAAATTAAATAGCTCAAAATCACTAAAGGCATGTTATACCATGAACATCTAAGCGTTTCATCAAGCAAGTCATGAACTCAACTTTGATCATCAAAGAAACCAAGATAATAATGAATCCTAGCATGCTTTTGCGATGGCCAAATGTTTCAATTAATCACATTGAAATAGAATAAAAAGAAAAAGGATAGTGACTATACCTCCCAGCTTTATAACCTCTAACTTTTCCTAGCTTTTCCCTATATTTCCAAGAGAAATTTCTTTTTTTTTTTGTTTGGCTATAGGATTTTGATGGTGAGAATGTGAAAATGTAGAGAATGAGAATGTGAATGTGAATAGCTAGGTTAAAAAGATGACAACTTATTCTATTTACAATGGGAGGGCTTTTTATGCATCACCTATATGTAACTTTTGCATCCAATATAACATTTTTATGCCACCAAAATATCTAACTTGATGCCTTTATCCCTTGGTAAAGATGACAATAAAACTTTAGGCCACAATAACTAATCACATTTGGCGATGATGCATTTATGTGACTAGTTTATTTCCTTGATTCAATTGGTACATGCTCAACCTTGGAAAATTTCAATTGATGCTCCAATATATTTCATAAATATCTCTTGATACACTAAATAATGTATCTCTTAAATCCTTCTACTAAATTATGATTGTTATTTTGTATAGTAGTAAGTAAGGGTTGTATCCACAGAGATTGTTTTCAATTTATAAGTTATTGATGCAAAACTCTAATCTAATATTATCAAATAAATTAAAAAATTAAAAAATAAATTATGAAGGGAGTTGATAGTATTGGGATTCAAATAGTAAAAAAAAAACAACATAAAAGTAAAACTAAGATTTATAAAATAGAATAGCAAGTGACAATCATGATGAAAAGTATGGTTAAGGAATCATTCTCCACCTCTAAATGTATAGTATGAATCAATATCAGAATTATATACAATTCTCTCTTGAAACTACCAATAGAATGAGCTTTGGTATCCTAATCTTCCCTTAGTTTTTTGTTAACTAGAATAAGCTCTTTATTTATTCCCTAACTATTAAATAACCTAAAACGAGCTCTCTAAATTTAATTTAATCGAAACATAAAAGAAGAAAGATAGTTTGATTTTAGCAATAAACACACAAGTTTGGATTATTTAACTTAGGTTATGTTTCGCTTCGCAATCAACAAAAACTTAACTATAATCTTTGATCACAAATTACTACTAATGAATAGGAAAACAAGACAATTACAAATCAAGATTCCTAATATAGCCATAGATAATTATCAAGACTATTTAGTTGTGACCAAACAAATCAAGATAAGAATCATAAACAATTTTTATGGAATGACAAAAATAGTTTCAATAGATAATTGTTGAGTAATTCTAAGAATTAATTACAAAGTCATGTCTAGGGCTTTGAATCACTTTTAACTTCAAAATAATTTAGTTACATATGTTTGATGTGTTCAATACCAAATTTATAAGAATTCCAACAAGAATGAAAGAAAAAAAAAAAAGAAAGAAAGAAAGAAAAAAGAAACTCAAGTATGGTGGCTGGTTGTAATCTCCCCCTCTTTCTCGTAATCTCCTCATTCTCATGCTTTTATCCTCTTTTTAATTCTTTTTTTGTCCATTTGAATGGTAATGTTAATCTCCATTTACAGTGGATAAAAGAAAACCCTAGAGAATCCTATTCAAAGTAGGAAATCTAGGTGTCACTTTTAAAGCATATTTGGTTGACCAAATCTGACACTTTTAAGGCAAATATCTACTTGTTACTTGGAGTGCAAGAATCAAGCTTTTACCAAAGAATTTGGCTTTTTTTCTCTAATATCTTTTTCCATATTTGTGATTTTGAGGTTATAAGTTCATTAACATCCTCATTGGCATTTTTTTGCTTCATTCTCCAAAATAATTCTGAATTAAAAAACAAACATAAGTAACTAAAATAAAGATAGCAAACATAACAAAAATGAAGAATAGAAATGATATAAAATGTCTAATTAATGAACTTATAAATACCCCACACTTAACTTTGCTAGTCCTTAAGCAAAATAAAATAAAAACATAGAAAATCTCTCTAATCCACTTTCATAGGAACTCATGGTGGCATTTAGCATGTGATATAAGCCTTTAAATCCTTAGGTGACCCTAATGGACAAGCTTAGTTTCGTGAGGGCTTACTAGAAGGATACCCATAAACATTGAAAACATAAGAAAAACTTAACTATATTAAAGATAATTACTCCTAATCCTTCCAATAGAAATTATAGTCTTATAAACTAGTTAATAGCTTAAAGAATTTCACAAAAAATCATGCTTGACTTTTTATGGTTTGAGTTAAATCAATATTAGCACGACATATCCTAATCAAAATAATGCAAGCTCAAACTTAATTTTAGCTTCTCACATTGGATACTTTCATGATTTTCATTTTATAAAGTAATGGTAAAGTGTTTACACTTACTCAATCTCATGAAAAAGTCCTAACATATGTTTACTTGTCCACCCATTCTACACTATTAAGAACGTACAACTCAATGAATCAAGAGGTCTTTATTCAAGGTTTAATAAGGCTTCAGGGTATAGAAAGTAAGAAAATAATATCAAGGATATCACAAATAATCTAAAAAATTAGTAGAGCAAAATATAAACTACTAAAGCATAACATCTTATTGGCTCATACCTTCACTATCAATATATCATATTCCATTATGACTTCATATGTTAAATTTTAATGCACCATGCAAATCTTTTTTTTCCTTTTTTTTTTTATTTTTGCTTTCTTTTTTTTTGTTTTTTTAAATGAGATGCATGATACATTAATATACATATGTTTGAGATAACACTTAAATTTTCCACCAAACAATAACTCCTCAACAACAAGAATTCTGCAAAACTAATTTTTTAATCATCAAACTCAACACACATGAATTCTAACAACACATAAAATCCCATAGCATAATCTACTAAGCCTTTAGAATTAGGGTAGTTTTTTTCCTGGGTTAAAGGTCAAGTAGAAGAGTTTCAGGAATAAAAGGCCTATTTAGGCTCAAAGGTTATCTAGTGGATAAAAACATTAGGATGCAATCTAGCTTTGGTGGTATCAATCTTAATGCCTTTATCATATCCAGGTCATCACATGTATAAATATAGTCTCAAATACTTTAAAGTCAGTTTTAGAGGAACATGTAATCATGAAAGAGCACACGAAAAAAATTGGATTGATTTGCATAATATATCAATATATAGGCTGAAAACTCCCAATGATGTTTATACAAGTCAATCTAAAGTCTAAATAAGCTTCTTCATCAATTAACATATCATACTAACATTGGCTTATGAAGAATGATGTTTCAAGCTTAATTCTCATGAAGATTCTTTTAACCAACAACTAGCTTTAGAGCTGCTTAATTCATATCTCATCATTGCATTGGAATGAACTCAAACACATAAACAGACAAAAAAATTAACTAAAGGCTCAAACTAAAACAAGCTAATGCAACCTAGTGAATTAAACATTAAATTGAAAATTAAGAAAACATAATAAAAAAAAAGGAAAAAAAATAAATCTGATTATGGCATGTTGGTAAAGCTTTGATCCAATAGGTTACGATCTATTAGTGCTTGATTTATTGTCTTCAGCTTAACCTATACCTTTTCTAGGCATTTGAGAATCTTCTAGCTCAAGGTTCTCCTTCATTATAATTTCCAATGCAACCTTGCTTATTTCTTTGAAAATATTAAAGTGTATAATCTTGTTATCAAACTTTATAGTTAGGACACCATTATAAACATTTATTTTAGTGCATCTAGTTTTCATGAATGGTCTCCCTATGAGTAATGATTTTGGCATAAATGATGAGTCCTCTATCTCATGAAAATAAGTCATCGAGGAAAACCAATTCATTCACTATACTAAAACATCCTCCAAAACACCTATTAGATAAATGTTAGATCGGTCAATAAGTTCAATAACAACACGTGTTTCCTTAAGTGGACCAAAATTTAAAGAAGCATAAACATAATTAGGCATAATATTAATAAATGCTCCTAAATCTAACATTGTTTTTTCAAACCTAGTATTTTCTGGTAGTGCATGGTGTGGTGAAACTTCCTTGATACTTACATTTTGAAGAAAGCTTTCTTTGCAAAATAGCATATACATTCTCCCCCACACTTATTATCTCATTAACTTTCAACTTGCGTTTAGTGGTGCATAGCTCTTTAAGGAATTTTGCATAGCGTGGCACTTGTTTAATGACATCCAATAAAGGTATGTTTACTTGTACCTTATGGAAGGTTTCCAGAATCTCTTTTTTATGTTCCTCTTTCTTGGACTTTGCAAATATGCTATGAAAAGATGAAGAAAAAACATTCATGGAAATAAGAACCTTAGAAATTAACTTAGGTGTTGAAGTACTCTTAGTAGGAATTATGGCTTCATTATCCTCAATAATTGAATCCTTCTTCTGATTTATCTCTTCTATAGGTTTTCTTGCTCTTTTAGTGCTTCCTCAAGCTATTTTGCATTCCTCAAGGTCACAGCACTGGCATTTTCTCATAGGTTAATGACAGTTTAGGAAGAGAATTTTCTAGATCCTTGTCCTCCAATTAGCCATGCTATTAGACAATGGACTCATTTGTATTTCCAAATTCTTGATGGTTGTCCTTTAAGCCTTATTAAAATTTTAAAAAGTTTGTAGCCAAAGATTTAACTATATCTTTAAGAGATCTACCTTGGTTATGAGTCATAAGTAGTGGCTAAAATTAATTTTGTTATTGAGGCTCTGGTTGATAAAAGCTAGATAGATGATTATAATCGGCATTAAGAGTAACATGCTGATAATTTCCCAAATAGCTAAGATTAGGATGATCCCTTCATTCAATATTGTTAACATTTAAGAAAGGATCATACTTTTGTCTTTGTACCCTTTCTTCCTTTGAAACCCTCCTAAAGCATTTGCTTGTTCTAAATAGTCCTTTTATAAAGCTAGGCACATATTGGTTGGATATTCCACCATAAAGCATACTTCACATTTCATTGATTATTAAACATTACTTGTGGCCATTTTTTGAACTAGGGAGGTGAGATTGGCTAGCTATTTTCAATGTTTAATGTAACACTAACCTTATTTACCTTCTTTGGTAACAAATCTAATCAATTGCCAAACTGTTGTGAATTGGCCACCATATTAACTATCAAGGTCTTTGCTTCCATGGTGTGTTGTCCACTAAGGCTCCTTCACTTGCTGTATTTATCATGCTCTAATCAATTGGCATAAGTCATTCTTAAAAGCATTGATTAAGAGTTGATCACTAATTTAGTGATGAAGGCAAAATGCGCATAGCTTATTAAATAGCTCCCAATACTCATACATACTTTTCCCATTGTACTGTCGAATACCCTAGATTTCTTTCTAGATATTAGTAGCCTTAGATGCAAGAAAATATTTCTCCAAGAATAATCTTTTCATCTCATTGCATGTAATGATGGTCTTAGAAAGTAAACAATAGACCCATTCTTTTATAAAATCTATTAGAAAGAATGGAAAGGCTCTCAACTTGATTTACACATTAGAAATACCGATTGGTCATGGTAGGTAAACCATAGACCTATTCATTTGTGAAATCTGCTACATAATCTCTTTAAGGTGCTTTTTTGGATCTTTACCAACAAAACTATGAAAAGTTGGGAAAAAATGAATCATACTAGATTTAAGCTTAAACATTACCTCAAGGTTAAAATATTCAATACGCAATAGTTGCTAATCGAGATCTAGAGCTGCCTTCTCTTTAAGTGTTTGGTTGTTTTGTGCCATCTCACCTTGCTCAAATTGAACTGTATGTGCTAACTCTTCGTTTGATTTTATGATAGGATGATGTGGACTTCGATATCTTTCGAAGCTTGTTTTGATCTATCTCTACTTTGGGAGGCTCGAACATTCAACAAATAAAACTTGACAGAAGAAAAAAAATAATTAAAACAAAAACTAAGAATAGGAAACAAAATCAAGTAACAAATAAATTGAAAAAAAACAATTTCCATAATGGTGCTAGAAATTGATTCACTAAATAATGTATCTCTTAAATCCTATACTAAATTATGATTGTTACTGTATATATTAGTAAGTAAGGGTCATATCCACAGAGATTGTTCTTAATTTATAATTTATTAATGCAAAACACTAATCTAATATTATCAAACAAATTAAAAAGACTTCATAAAAAAACTACGATAAGGGCTGATTATATTGAGATTCAAATGGAAAAAAAAACATAAAAATAAAACTAGGATTTAAGAAATAGAATAACAAGTGGCAATAATTATGAAAAGTATTGTTAAGTAATCATTCGCCACCTCTAAACGTAAACTATTAATCAATATAAAAATTATCCCCAATTATCTCTTAAAACTACCAATAGCAACAAACTCTGCTACTATAATCTTTCTTTAGTTTTTCATTAACTAAAATAAGTTCTTTGTTTAATCCTTAACTATTAAATAAAATAGAATAAGCTCTTTAGATTTAATTTAATAGAAGCTTTAAGATAAGAAGATAGGTTGATCTTAGCAATAAACATATAAGCACAAATTATTTAACTTAGGTTATGTTCACATCATAATCAACAAAAACTTAAACATAACCATTAATCACAAACTGCTATCAATGAATTGGAAAACAAGATAATTATAGATCAAGATTCCTAATCTAGCAATAGATAATTATCAAGGTCTATTTAGTTGCGCATTAATAAATCAAGATATAATTCATAAACAATTTCAATATATAATTGTTGAATAATTCTAAGAATGAATTACAAAGTCATGTCTAGGGCTTTAAAATCACTTTTAACCTTAAAAGAGTTTATCACACATATTTGATGTGTTACATACCAAATTCATAAGAAATTCCAACAAGAAAGAAAGAAATAAAGAAGAGACTTAGGTGTAGTGGCTAGTTGTAATCTCTTCCTCTTCCTCTTAGCTTTCTTTTTCTTGTGCTCTTAACCTCTTTTTAATTTTGATTTTTTCTCCCTTTGAATGCCAAAGTCAAGTCTCTAGCTATACAGGCTAAAAGAAAAGCCTAGAGAACCCTGTTTAAAGTAGAAAATCCAGATGTTACTTTCAAAACAGATTTGGTTGACAAATTTTGATGCTTTTAAGGCAAGTGTTTGCTTGTTACTTAGAAAGCTAGAATCAAGCTTTTATCAAAGAATTTGATCTTTTTTACTCCAATATCTTCTTCCATATTTGTGATTATAATATTATAAGCTCATTAACATCTTCTTTAATAATTGTTTTGCTTTATTCTCCAAAATAACTATGCAATTGAAAAACAAACATAAATAACTAAAATAAAGTTAAAAGACATAAGTAAAACTAAGAATAGAAATAAAATGTCTAAATTATGAACATATCATCCCTTGACAATACTCTTCCAAAAAATACAAATTTTTCGTCTTAGCCCTCTGGATTAAGTTTCCAAGAATTCATTTTGTAATGTTCCCTATGCACCCAAACTTTGTTGCACCACTTTAATCTTCTCTCCGTGCTCAATTTCATTATGGTACAATCAATTTTGGATTCTGAGCTCTCAAGCTCTCTAAATTTGAAAGTCAACCTTTCATTTCATATTTGAGTTTTTGGTTGACTTCTGACCTTGTTGACTTTAATTTTAACTTTTAAAAGTCAAGCCTTTATTGATTTTGATTTCTTTTAATAATCATTCTATCTTCTCCAATGACTTAAATAAGTTAACTTTTTCATTTTTAACGTAAACCAGGTTTCTTAAATTATGACCCTGAGAACTCATTTTTCGAGATTTCCCTCAAGAATGAACTTAATTGTTCCATATTACCTTTCTCTTCATAGTCAATTTTGCTATGATGCAATCAATTTCAAATTCTAAGTTCTCTATCTTTTCAAAATTGAAAGTCAACATTTCATCCCATATTTAAGATTACCTTTGACTTTTTGTTTATTTTTTCAATAAAGTCTTTCCATAGCTCCAATAAACCCAAAATTTTACCTTACCCTCTATTAGATCTTTTCTTTTAGAAATAGGTATGGTAAAATTCACTTCTTGACCACCTCCGAGGTCCTAATTTCAAAATTTTCATTTTTGGTATATGATTTTGGTTTGACTGTCAAAACTAGGCTTCAATTTGACTCTGATTGCTCTAGTAGACCATTGCACCTTATTCAAAAGGGCAAATTGAGACAAGATGTACCTTTAATTTTAATTTTCCAAGATTTTATTCCCAACTTCAATTTTTTTGGTTTAGTTTGTTTTTAATTTATTTAATTAAGTCCATGTACTAACTTTTTTCCACTAAATTAGGTCTTATAATGCATTTCAATCCTTTGAATAGGCTTTGTTATCACTGATACTTCATCTAAGAGGGTTTAGGTGCAAAAATTACAATGGTCACATAAAATTAGGAACAAACAATTAGGGGGTTGGGACAAAACTAGGTGTCTACAATAAAGATCTCTCTTGATCTTAGCTAACATTACTGTAGTTTAGAAGTATGGCCTTTTAATCTTTAGGTGTGACAGCAACTAAGGTACCAACCATGGTAATTTTTTTTGCCATATATTATATATATTGAATAAAAGAATAGCTTATACCATATATATAGGCACCTTTTGGGCTTTTATTATGCAAATGTCTAATCAATATTAAAGACCAATAATAAAGTAAAGCTATTTTACTCCTTGTTAAGCCAGTGGTTCATGCCACTAACTATCAGTCTTATTAGGCCAATTTACCTTAGTTAATATGTAATCAAGGATTGTCCATGAAACCTATTCTTTATTTATGTACAATTTAGCTTGTCTAAGGTTAGGAAATTAAATCGAATTCTCAATTAAACTTTATTGCTTAAATGGAATGTTGTAGACACCTAAGTTTATCCAAGTCCCTTCAAATCAATTGTGCTCGATCCTCGACCTTTGTAGAAATATACTTTTCTCTCTTCTTAATCACATTCTTGACATCTAGGGATCTGATTGGAAGATTTAGAATACCTGTGGACTAAATTAAACAAATAAAAACACTTAAAAGCTTAAAACATGTCATTTTATGCAATTCACGTGGAGGTATCGATCCATGGCCACTGTGTATCGATACAATATTATTTTTATGAGTTTTTAGGTCTCTGAATGCAAATGTATTGGTACATTTGCATAACTTATTAGTACATTTTCATGAAGTATCGATACACTATGCATTTGTATTGATACATCATCTAGTTGAAGTGAATTTTTGTTTCTATATTGATAACTTCACCCATAATATATCGATACATTTTGTACGGCATTGATATATCATGATTTTTAGGCACAAACAAGCTGTTTGATCCGAGTTTACTAGATTTCACTTTCCTAATCACCCCAAATAACCTCAGATCTCTTCTTTATCATGCAAGGATGATTTATTGATATTTTTACATCAAAATCAAAATGGATTTGAGCTTAAAAATTGCTCATATAGCTTAGGCTATTAAAGTTTGAATAGACTTGATATAGGTGGGATTAATACTTCAATTATATTTAGGAACCAAATGGCATCTATCTTGATTGTTTCAGACCATTTCAAGTCTATTTTAGTTGGAATGCTATTGAATGTTATTTTGAGTTAGATTAAATGTCTTTTCTTAGATGGAATAAAGATATGGCCATTTTTAAAGGGTATTTCTCTTTAGAGGCATATAGTAGAGTTCATCCACATTGATCAGTTGAATCTATGCCCTAAGTGGAAGATTTTTGTCGCTTGATCACATCACTTAAGGGTTTACTGCATTTGCTTGCAAGCAAGCTTAGGTGAAATGTCAAAAAATGGGTGGTAGTGCATGGAGATGATAGTTGATCAGGAAAAAAACGTTTTAAACCCTCTTAGGCATCTAAAATAAAGGAAAGTTGGTACTCGCTGAAAGATACCAAAAAATAATAAAAAAAAAAGAGAAAAAGGTAGGAAAAAATGAGTTCTAGAAAAATTGGTGTCAAGATGGTTTTCTACTTTGTTTTTGTCCATTTTTCTTTTAACCTTATGTATGCTTAAGGATCCCAGGACATGCTTAGGTGATGATATGAGCCAAAGGTGTAAAAACCATGTTTATGGTCAAATCTTGAGCTATGATCTCTAAATTTTTCTTAAAAATTAGATTTCCATAAAGAAAACTTGTGTTCTAAATGTTTGATATTGAGTTTCTTAGCTTTTATATGGTTTTTGTAAGTCTTTTTCATGCTTTAACTTTAGTTTGACTTCTCTATGTTACTCATCTTCCATGTTATGTATGATTCATGAATTTTATGACCATTACATGTATTATACTCATGATGTACAAGTCCATGCAATTTCCATGAAAATATTATGATTATGTCAACATTACCATGCATATTAATGGATTCATGTATGTTCATGTTGATGGAATATTTTGTACATAAAAATCATATACGATGCCATATTTGTATTTTTTAGGAGAAAATAATGTTTATGGTTGCATTTAGGGATATTAGAAACTTTAAAGGACCACCTTATAATTTTCCCATAATATTTTCATGCATATTAAATACAATATGTCATTTCATGCATTATAAGACCATTTTAGTCATTTTCCATTGTTTAGGGACTTTTATGTAGTTTCATCCATTTTAGAGCCATTTTAGTCATTTTCCATGATTCAGGGACTATAATGCAAATCCATAATTTTAGGGTCATTTAAGTTATTTTCATAATTAGGGACTATCATGATGTGCCTTTACCCAGCACAACCATCACCTTAATCGCTCGGATGATAATGTGCATAACTTAAAAGGGAATCTCGGGAATTGTCTTTAGGTTAGTCCTTAATTAAGATTTGAATTAGGCATAATGAGATGATAGTGGAGGAGAGAGAAAGGACTGTCAGGTGAATAGCTCATCCAAACGGTCTTAAGTGGCCACTAAAAAGTGGCCAAAGACTTCGAGTCACTATTGACCATTTTAGATAGGATGCCTAATAAAAATGATATTTCGAGTTACTAAACTCAAAACACTGATTTCAAGGTCTTGAGATCCAAAGATTCGTCAATAGGGTTTGATAGTTGGTTATGCGTAGGAAGAATTAGCACCCCTATAACACCTTAAATCGATACCTACTAACCATGTTTTACATTTGTTTTAGTTTTTTTTAGTTTTGACTTGTCATTATTTTGATATAATTTCCTTTTAATGCATGAATTTTGTATAAAAATTGTAAATCCAAGTTTTAAGAAAAAAAAACTTTAATCACATATGTGCCTCTAAGATGTAGGGAACATAGGGATTTTTGATGAAAATGATCTATAGATTTAATTTTGAAAATCAGATATTTTAATTTTGAAAATGGTCTATAGATATTGATATGAAACAACGCCTTATAATTTAAAAAAACAATTTGGAAATATGAATGCAGAATAAGCATCACAAAGGGAAATGTGTTAGTATGATGAAAAAGAATATAATAATATTGCATAGAAAGATAAACACATAAAAAGAAAAAATGAAGGGCAGTCAGAATGTAACTTGCAACTATCTTCAATTATTAAGAAATAATCGAGATGAAAAGTTTGAGATGCATTTGGACTTGGTGGTCACTTGAGGTGTAAAAAAAGAAGGTTTCTATTGAACGGCCTAAAAAAGTTTAAGAGAGACAAAATTTAGATTTTTATGTGAAAAGTAAGGTTAGGGTATCCTCTGAGGAAATTAGGGTAGGTATTCTCAAATATGAGAAACTTACTGGTGGAGTTTGGAAAAATAAGGTGAGAGTATCCCCTCAGAGAATGGGCTTGGAGTATCCCCAAAGATAAAAATTTTATAAATTTGTTTGAAAAATAGAAGGAATATTTTTTAATGAAAATAGGTATTTTAAAATTAAAACTAGTAATTCGAATAAAAGATAAAATTAATTGTTTTGTTTGGACTTGATCTGAGCCTTGTGGTACCTAAATTTTTTACAATCCCTTTCATGGGGAGTTAATTAGATGAATTTCGAGATATTCGAATGTCTCAAAGAAGTAGTTTGAGAAATTAATCAAATTTTTATCTAAAAACAAAGGACAACATTAAGCTATCACCTTTCTTAAATTTAATCTGGGTGCATCTAAAGGCTTTAAGGGGTAAACAAGGTATCATTAGAAAGGTAATTTAACAAGGATTAACATAAGAATATCCAAAAAAATCCTAGAAAATTGTTTCCTAGGTGGAATTAATCTTCAACACTGGCAGCATGTGTAAAGGAAATGGTGTAACAAAATTTGAAAAATCACCTCAGATTAATTCAAATTGTTAAATCATAAATGATACCTTTCTAAAAAGGGAATTTCACAAAATGTTTGGGAAAATGTTTTAAAAGAATCAAAAAAAATCTGATGGGCCAAAATGGCCCAAACAGAATGTAAGTCCCTAATTCCAAAGGTTCCAAAGGTTTGAAAAATCATAACTCCTTTATCCAAAATGATCCGAGGGCAAGCAAAACACCAATGGAAAGGTAATTTGATGGTTTTTAAGGAAAAATATCAAAAATTTTTGTAAAAATGTTTTAAGGCTTGAAAACTATTTTTCAAGTCATGACTGCAGTGCTGTTAGAACAAAATAGGGGAGCTTTTTTGGTTTTTGGGTATTTTAGGACTAGGCTTAGCTTATGGATATCCAAAATGTCTATAACAAAGAAGGTCAATGACAGTGGTTTCACAAGTCATTCACACAAGCTTGGAGTAATTTGGGATAAGGGAACATCCTATTAACCAAAGTCACTAATAAGGGTATTAGACTAAAAAATTAGACACGTAAAAGGCTATTCTATTACCCTCATGTTTAAGGGCTAATTAATGAAAACATTAAATCCATGTTAATCTCCATTTATTAGAGGTAACATAGATTTAACTTGGGGGTTTTTGAAAACAAGTTTTTGCAATAAATGAACACTAAATAAAGGCATCAAGAAGGCATTTTTAATCCTATGAAGAATGTAAACAAGGCATCTATGATAAACATATGTTGGAGCAACAAGAAAACAATATTTTTATCACATAAAACACACAAAAATTGCAAGCAATGTATGAAAGATGCAAGAACATGTAAAAAGACGCTTGTGACATCATAAAAGATGACATGAACATGTCGAAAGATGTTTTCATGCATGAAATAAATGATGGCAAACTTTTAACAGCATTTAAGACATAATTTTTGGACAAAGAAAATGCAAGAACATGTTACACTATATATATATATTCATGAAAGCATGGATTATGGCATAGGCATACAATAGTGTATTTTCATGAAATGAGTAAGGACCAAAAATTTCATAGCAACATAAAAACATGATTTTTATGCATGAAGGTATGACAAAATCACTAACCCATGAACAAGACATCAAAGATAAAGTTACAAAGAGTCATAGTTGCATGAAAGGGGTTACTGACATGGTGAAAAGCATGAAAATAACAACGAAATAGAGAAAAAAAAGTTAAGGAAATATACCAACAATAGTTTCAAACCCAAGAAAATTAGTTTTTGAAAAGCAAAGATATTACCTTTGAAGCTTTTCTTACTTGATATGAGTTAGCACGAATGAAGATAAGGAAAAGTGGCTTAAAGGAGTGTTTTAGAGGTATTTTTTAGGGTTATTTGAAGGAGCTATGAAAATAGCGTATTTTAGTTTTTTTGTTGTGGCTGAAGATTATGTGAGAATGTCCCTGAAGTCTGCTGAGAATGTTATATTATGTGGCCATGTGAATATTAAAGGCAAAATGCAAAAAATAAGGGTATTTTAGGGTTTTGGTAAATGTACCTCAAATGTGGACAAGGTAATGCTCAGTTGCCATTCAAATTCATTGGCTTGCTCAACAAAAACAGTGGATCAAGCCACTTTATGTAGTTGAGCCATGAGAAAGTCCAAGGTTGCCTTCTAACAAATTGAATTAAATCATGCATATGTCCTTAGTTATGGCTATTTAGGCCTTAAAAATAGTGATCTAATCACAAGTCCAGCGCTAAGGCCTAGTATGAATTTGGATTTTTTATGCCAAAAACATGGTATAATTCATGTTTTAATGTCATAGTGTAAAGGGTGAAAATAGCATGAGCTAGGCATTTTTGCCTTGGAATATTAATATAACTTTTTGTATCAATGCCAGGAGTAAATTTTTGCTCTAAGGTTTGATACAATAAAGTTGGTATCGATACTTGGAACAAATTTTGCTCTAGGTATTAATACAATGAAGCTAGTATCGGTACTTTGAGTCTAGTATCGATATCAACACATTTTGTATCGATACTAGTTAGACAAAAATGGCTTTTAAGCTACAGTGAAGCCTAGTATCAATACGAAGGTCCTGTGCATCGATACACAAGCACCTGTATGGAGACTTAACCCTTTTAGATCAATATAGCATGTGAAAATTTGAATTTTTAGTGACATGGAAGCATTGTATCAATACCTAAAGGCCATGTATTGATACCTACTTATGTGTATGTGGATTTTACACATATTTGGCCTCTTAGACACCTCACCTTAGCTAGGAATGATGGATGACTAACCTATGCTTTTTTGAATAGACCTGGTGATGCCCCAAATAGTGACCTTTGATGTTTTTTCTTTACATTTTTTTAATATGGTCTCAGGTATTTCAAACTTTCCCTAAAAATTTTTTCTATTTGACATTATGTCGCCTTATAATACATAAGGACATGGCACCTGGCAATCATCCCTTTTTTCATTTTTGTTATTTTATTACATTGCCTTTCAATTAAGTCCTAAAATGCCAAAAAATGGCCCAGATAAAAATAGGGTGTCTACAGCTACCTTTTTTACTATTGTTGAGTATTAAGACTAAGGCAAAGATCGATAGACACCATTTTGTCCAAGGTATGCTTGATGATGCCTTATGCTTCTATGATAAAAAGACTAAAATTAATATGATGCTAGTATAAAAATAATATTTTAGTGGAGATTTCATTTTTTTACAAAAGGTGAAGCTTGATTTTTTTTAGGGTTTAGCCTCTTACTAGGCTTTTGGGTTTTCTAGGGTTTAAGCCTTAGATAGGTGCTAGCTAACATGGACTTTAACTTTGTGGACAGATTCGATTGGTGCCCAGCTCTTTATGGATAGACTCAATTAATGCCAGCTCATTATGGATAAACTTGATAAGTGCCTAGATCTTTGTGGACAGATTTAATTGCTACCCAGCTCTTTGAACACATATTCAATTGGTGCCTATATCTTCGTGGACAAATTCGAGTGGCACCTAGCTCTTTATGGATAGACTCGACTATTACCCAGTTTTTTATGAACAAAGTCAATTGGTGCCTAACTCTTTGTGAACTAATGCCTAACTCTTTATGGATAGACTCGATTAATGCCCAATTCTTTATGGATAGAATTGATCGATGCCGAACTCTTTGTAGACTGACTCGATTGGCACAGAGCTCTCTGTGGATTTACTTGACTGATGCCTAACTCTTCACGGACAAACTTGATTGGTGCCCAGCTCTTTGTGGACAAACTCACTAGTGCCTAGCTCTTTATGGATAGAAAGGGATGTGTGTCTAGCTCTTTGTGGAGTAAAAGGAATAGGCGTCTAACTCTTTATGGACTAAAGGGAATATTTGTCTAGCTCTTTATGGACTAAAAGATAGCTATCCAATTCCTTATAGACTAAAAGATAAATGTCCAACTCTTCATGGACTAAAGGGATATGAGTTTAGATACCTTACGTAAATGACTTTCCAATTTGTGAGCTTGTAGGGTCAGGAATTCTTACTTGGTGCCCTTCGAGGCTTTACGAAAGCAGGAGTATGTACTTGGGATTCTTTGGTAGTTTGACTTTTAGGATCAGAAGTTTGTGCTTGAAAGATGTTAATTATTGTATGAATAATCCATGATGAAGTAAATACATGCATAGATGATGCAATATGATGATCTAGAAACCTAACTTGGCAATTTGTTACAGCATTTTAAGTTGCTTGCTCATCCAAGAGTTTAATCGAGTGCTTTCTTATCTCAAGGTTTACCAATCTTGCTCTTGATGTCTAGAGGCTCTTGAATGTTCAAAGTTGTTTTCAGAGGGTACGAATGGCTTGTAATGTTGAAGAAAGGTCCTAAGCTGAGTTAGCTTGTGTTCGAGATTTTTTCAACTGGATTTGGTCACAAATTTGGTGGACTTATTTTTTGGTTTGACTAAAAGGATTGCTTATGGATGTCTAGATTACCTGACCTAAATTTTTGAGGCACTACTAATATGAGGTGAAAAAAAGATTTATAGTTTTACCTTTAGAGTAAGGTTTGCTGAAGAGAAGGTTTCAAACATTTTTTTTAAAATAGAGAGGTCGAAGAGTAAGACCAACTATGGTTTTGAGGTTCATTCTTGATCTTTGGACATGAAAAGAACTTCTGCAAAGTTTTTATCTTTTTAAAGTAATACGAGGAAATCCTGTTATTAGTTTTATCCATTTATCAAGCATTATTAATTAAAAGATAAACATAATGCACATGGAATGCAAGTGTTACAAAAAGGATTTGAAAGAGAAATCAAGTAATTGTATTTCATTCAAAAGAAGAACAGTACAATTCATGAAAAATTTTAAGGCAAACAAAAGAGTTAGGAATAAATTTTCAAGGGAGCTAATGTGCCTGATGCTAAAGACATCTGATAATTTTAAAAACATTTCTTAAGTAGTCAATTCTTACAGTGTTGGCTAACCCATGAGCACACTTTTCAAATTACCCCATGAGGTGATGGTTGCCCCAGGCTTAGGTAAATGCCACCTTTTCCCTTCAGGTTCAACTGCAAGGTAAGTCAGAGAAAGATAGGTGGATTAGATTATAATTTGGTGTTTTGATCATGGTACGATGAATAGGCTAGGTTAATGCTGGTCTAGGCTGGTGATAATTTGGATTTAGTAAGGTTTGGTTAAGAGAGAGTTTGGTCACTTAATCCACCCTTTTAGGTTTCCAAGTGAAGCTAGTTTATTTTCCTAGACACATTTTTAGGTTTTAATTTAAGGATTTTTAGGGTTATAGGATGCCTTTTTGATTTTCACCTTAAAATCCTATTTCGATGTAGTATTTCTTGCTGAAATTAGAGTTGCCAGGGTTGGGCAAGTCGTCACCATCCATTTCGGTTAAGTTTGGGTTCTTTTGGAAAATAAACATTTTACTATGTATAGCCTTTCTCAATTTGGGGTCTATTTTCCTTGAGCATCTTTATGGATTGAGAGGATTTACTTGAGCACTAGGTTAACTTCTCAAATTGATGAGGATAAACCTTCTTATTATGTGCTCTCATCATATGCTTCAGTATATCTACTTATGATAGATAGCCTTTTCCCTTTTCTCATCAATAAGATTGAGCTACTCGTATCAGTCCCTAACCTATTCATCTTCTTTAAGTTGTGATTTCATTAAGACCCTTAGTGAGCAATTTCAAATGTGATGGATTGAACAGCCTCTACCCTGTAGACTAGGGCAAATAGAGTGGCACTTGTAAAAGTTTGAACTGCTGTACTATAGGGAAGTAGCACAAAAGGTAGCTTCTCATGCGTGTTTCTATGCACCTCAACCATCTTCTTGACTATTTTCTTAATGTTCTTGTTGGCTACTTTGACTACCCCATTCATTCTGATGCGATACTGGACTGAATTATGATGCTAAATGTTGAATTGAGAACAAATTGCTTACATCATTTTTTTCTAATTGAGCATATTGTCTATAATGATTTATTTAGAGAGCCTATATCTAAAAATGATATCCTATTTTACAAATATAGGCATAATGAATTTTATGAAATTGGCATATGAAGCCACTTCTACCAACTTGGTGAAATAATTAATGGTAACCAGGATGAAACAATGCTCATTGAAAGCTTTAAAAGTGATAGGTCTGATCATGTCTATGCCCCACACAGAGAAAGGCCATGGGGCTTTCATAACATGCAAAGGTGATGGTGGGACATGGATTTATCCATGTAAATTTGGCACTTATGGCACGTTCAGGCATAGTCGAAGCAATCCCTTTCAAAAGTCAACCAATAGTAACCCGATCTCATGGTTTGTTTTGCCATTCATTGTCTATTGGCATGCATATTGTAGATTCCCTCATGGACTTCTTCCACGATTCTCTTAGCTTTGGAAGCATCCATACACCATAGCAATACTTGATCCCAGCCTTTCTTGTATAAAATCCTACCATCCAAAACGAAGCTCATAACCATTTTATAGATGGTTCTCTTGTCAGTTTCAATGGCATAATCGGGGTACTATTAGCACCTGATGTACTAGAAAATATCATGGTACCATGGTAATCCATCTCTTTCTTTCTCTATGCTATGGCAGTGGGTTGGAGCTTGATCGATACTTATCTGAATAGGTATGACTTCAGACTCTTGGTTTACTTTGAACATAGAAGCCAAGGTTGCTAAAGCATCAGCTATTTGGTTTTGCTTCTAAGGCAAATGTTAGGAGCTGATTTCGTCAAAGTCTTGTCTTAATTCAGAGATTAGCTTTCCATAATAGACTAGCTTAGTATCTCGGGTCTCTCACTCTTCTCAAAGCTAATAGCTTACCATGGCTGAATCCCCAAACACTTGCAAAGTTTTGATACCTTTTTCGATGGCAGCTTGTTATCCCATGATGCAGGCTTCATATTAGCTATATTATTGGTATAATCAAAGTTTCATTTAGTAATGAAAGGGTAGTAATTTCTATCAGGTAATATCAAAATTGCCTTGATTCCATGCCATAATACATTTGATGCTTCATTAAAGTACATTTTCCAAGACTAGTTGTATTTAGGAGTATCTTCTACCTTAGATAGGCAAATTAGATCTTCATCCAAAAATTCAAAATCCAAGGGCTTATAATCATTTGCCGCTTGGCTCGCAATGAAGTTGACTATCGCATTATCTTCAATGGCTTTTTAATTCATGTCAATAATATCATATTTGAAGAGTAAGACTTGACATCTAGCCAACTTTTTTAATAGGGCAAAGGCCTTGCAAAGGTATTTGATGGGTGATTAGCCATATGGTATGGTATAGCATGTATTGGCTTAACCTCTAAGCTAGAGCATAACATAGTTTCTCAACTGTTAAGTAATTGTTTTCACAATCCACGAACTTTTTTCTCAGCTAGTAGATAGCCTATTATTTCTTGCTTTACTCGTCATGATAACCCAATACACAACCCATAAACTTGTTGAAAATTAAAGGTAAAAAAGGCATTAGTGGCTCAAATACTTACGAGTTCGATAGGTAGTGTTTGACCTAACGAAGGCTTCCTGGCACTCTTCATTCCATTCCTTGGGATTTTATTTTTGAAGCAACTGAAAGATCAGATTGTATTTGTCAGTTAGCTTAGATATGAAGTTGACTATGTAGTTCAGTCTCTATAGAAAACTTTTTACCTATTTTTAGCTACAAGGTGACGGCAGATCTTAAATAGCCTGATTTTATTAGGATCAACCTCTATCCTTCTCTCACTCACAATGAAGCCTAATAACTTGTCGGATATGACATCAAAGGTGCATTTAGGAGGGTTGAGCTTAAGCTAGTATTTGCATAGCCATTTGAAGAGTTTTCAAAGGTTGGCAACATCATCACTCTCCTTCGATAATTTGGCAATCATGTCATCCATATAGACCTCTATCTCCTTGTGCATGAGGTCATTGAATAACACCACCATTGCTTTCTATTAGGTTGCCTTTGTGTTTTTTAAAGTACCCTACATGGTTAAGAAGGTAGTTTTTTTTTCTCATGTCTTTAGGTGCCATTTTGATCTATTATAGCCTGAGAATCTGACCATGAAGGAAAGTAGTGAATTCTTGGCGATGTTATCCACTAAAGTGTCAACGTGAGGTTAAGAAAAGTTGCCCTTAAGGTTCGCCCGATTTAAATCCCTATAGTCTACACAATCTGTGCCTTTCTATCCTTTGTAGGGACCGGGACTACGTTGGCTACCTTTTTGGGATACTAGGCTAGTTTGAGAAATCCTACCTCAAGTTGCTTCTTCACTTTTTCCTTGATCTTAAGAAGCATTTCTAGTTTCGTCCTCTTGGGTTTTTATTGTATGGGCTTGTATTCGAGTTTAAAGAGAAGTTTGTAGACCACTAAGTCAGTGTCCAATCTGGGCATGCCTTGGTAAGACTAAGCAAATACATCTCGATATTCTTGAAAAAGGTTTATCAATTCAGCTCGGGTTGAAGGGTTTATAGAGGTTCTGATTTAACTTCTTTATGGTTTTATTCTCTCCTAAGATTTATGGTTTCACTAGGTTTCTCATAAGGTAAGATCTATTTTTCTACTTGTAGATTTGGTGGCACAATATTTTCCTCAGAATCCCTCTGAGATTTGACCTTGCTAGAACTGATCGGTAACTTGAAATTGATTTTTGGAATCTCAGCATGAATATTCATGGAACTTTCATTCGAGTACTTGAAAATATGGAAAAAGAACAATAAAACAAAAAATGCATAGAAAAGTCTAAAAGTTGGTAAGAAAATTAAGAATAGACACAAAAGATGAAATGCATAAAGCATACTCATTTTTATTAATAATACTTAATAAAAAGATGCCAATAGAAAGGATCCTACAATGCTCTTAGGTAAATGCATGTAGGTTTAGTTCATAGGATTTCTTTGAAATAAACTTAAATAGCATAAGAATCTCAGTTTCAGTCTGAATACTTAGAACAAATATTGGAAGGCACAGACCAGTTTCAAGATAGTAACCTTATGCCCCTGCATGATACTTATAAAAGGTATTTTCATCATACTATTTGGGATACAGAGGTGATAACAAATTTATGAACACTAGGGCCATAACTAGCTTACTATTAAGCGAAAGTAGATCTCTTTATAGGAATATGGGAGCAAGTCAAAATGTTCTCTCTCATAAAGTGCCTATTGGTTGTTAGGGGCTCTAGCATTGTTTGTGTTTTGAGGTTGAGCACTTTGAGCTATGTTTTAAACAAGATTTGGCATAAAGCTTATCGTTGGGTTCAATTCTACAGAGTAGATCGATTGTGACATTGGTGAGTAAGGGTTGAAACCCAGATAAGCCATGTTAAGAAAGTACACGTTCTCTATTGGATATGGATTCTGAGTGAACTTAGTTGGGCTTTCGTTGATGGCACTCATTTTCTTTTCTTTGCCCTTAGTAGTAATCTTTTTATTCAAGCTCGACAACTCTCCTCCTGATATCTAATTGCTTTTTATAGCATATCTCACCTAATATGACCATGTTGGCAAAGTTTTTTGCTGCATTCCCTAGCAACTTCTCATAGTAAGGAGCTTATAGGGTGTTGACAAACATGATCGTTAAAAGAGAGTGAATCAAGCAACTTTCTCTTTCTATTTTTAAACATATTGCCTAGAACATTTGGTGGTTTTCTTCTCCATATTCATTAATGAAAGGTGATCCAAGGCTATACTTGTTTGTATTGATAAAGAAAAGTGTGGGCTAGATCCACCTATGTCCAAACTCTAACAAGATTAAGCCCCATGTACCAACAGGCAGTTGCCCTAGTTAGGATATCCTAGAAGTAGTGGATTGACATATTTTCATTCTCTTCGTACTCGACCATGTTCTAACAGTACATGCAAAGGTGAGCAATGAGATTTGTAGTCGTATTATATTTTTTAAAATTCAGTACCTTAAATTTAGGTAGGATGATGAGATTGAAGACTAAACCTAAAAATTTCACATCTATGATCCTGAATGTGTCACTCCCTTTTATAGGTACTTGCTTTGGTCCTTATTATTTTCAAATAGCTCTTAGCTTTCTCTTTCTCTACTGGTTCATTAAGGTCTGAGATAAGGGCCATACCAATGAACAGCTCAAGGCCTAGTAGTCATGAACCAAATGGGGTATGGATGTCAGATTTAGATAGATAAATGGTTGAGCAGGTGGGATTGGTGCTATCAAAGGCTGTTGCTCGTGTGATGCCTCTTCATGAGCATTAATGGCTTTAGTGCTACCATTTAAGTCATTTTCAAGATTAGTTGGCCTTTTACTCGTGTTGGTAGTGTTTGTTTACCTTTTATGCTTCAGAGCATCAGATAACTTAGTTTCGATATCTGCGTTCAGAGTTCCTTGTTCTTGTGAAGTGATTGTTCCTGAGACTCCCCATACATGAGTTTCGGTAATCCAATACAAGCTTGATGGTCATTTTCCATGCTTTTCGATGGTTAGAAGTATTGTATCGATCATGAACGATAGATTTCGTGTTTCAAAGCACCTTACACTCTAGATTATTACCGAATTAGACTTTTATGATGTGCCATGTATATATTTGATGAGATGATGATAAGTATGCAATCATGCTGTAAGTGATAATAAATGAATTAATAAAACAATAAAAGAATTGATTTAGTTATGCAAATACAAGAGCGAAAATTAGATTGCAGGATAGCTTCACCAATAGCATATTTCATAAAGTAACAAAAAGAGTTTGATTATACATGATTACATATACATGATTAGATCTAAAAATATCTAACACAATTAATTATTTAATCGCATGTTCGAAGAAATCAATCAATTCTTGTTTATAGTCTCTAATGGGCATGATATCTCGCCTCAAAAACTTGGCAACCTTGATCATGTCATCTGCCTCCACCTAGGTTTCTTGAATTTGTTCAACAAAATAGTGATGATGGTCCTAATATTTTTGATGCACGTGATCAACCATCTGCAGCCATTCTCACTCTCGTTGCTCCCAAGCTCTCACTAGGTTACCAATATGGTTCTGATGAGTTTGCAAGGATTCCCTTAAGTTTTGAATTCTAAGTGCCAGGACTTCATTCTCAACCCTGTTTGCTCTTAAATCTCGTACGTGAGCTTAAAGACATCCATTCCTTCTTTATAAGGTCGATGCGAGGGCACGAACATTTATAAGCTTCTCTCTATTAAATTGGGCTATTCTTATGAACTCCTTATTGAGGGCAGCAAGTTTCGCCTCCCATTTAGTCAATGATTTACTAATACCTCGTTACTTTTTACTTTTTGAAGTGTCAAATAGTCCTTGTATAGACTTTTGAGATTCTCCTTAATGTAATCTCTTTCCTTGACAACCTTGTTCACCTTGCCATCTTGGAGGTAGAGGTCCATTTATAACTAACTCTTTTCCTCCTTTAAATGGGTGATTTCTATGGTAAACGTTGCCCTTTCTTATTTAAGTTCTCGCTTGAGCAGTTCGATTCAAAAGAAACTCATTGACTGAGACATAGGTTGTCCCGATATTGCATATGGGTAAAATGTCATTGGTATGATAAATCCTCCACTTGTCATACCTGAGAATCACATCATTTCCTCTTCAGTATCGTTCCGTGTAGTAAACCTCCTTTTAAGCATAGAAGGCTAATCAAACTTTCAACTTGTAATTGGCTCACCATATTTGAGGTCCCACTAGTTGATGTCTTGAAAGAATGGGATGAATTATCGGCATTGAAATTGTTACAAAAAAAAAGGTGCATAGCTGGTATAATCCCATAAGTGGCATATAACTATAATCTCGGTATTTATACATGATCGATTGAGGGGAAATCCATGGAGCCTTAGATGTAACCTTTTTTCTTTTGAGATTCCAAAGCTTTTTAACCCATTATTCCTTGGACTTGTCTCAGGGTCTTTCCTTCTTAAGGACATTGGACAAAGGGCTGAAGTTAGGAAAAAAAATTATACAAGATTCTTCTCTTTTCGACATGGAAGTGGCTGATGAGCCAAATGTTAAGAAGTTGAGCACACCCAATAAATCAACCTATCCCCTTTTACTTGCAGAAGTTGAAGGCTCAAATGGTCTCGATGATAATGGTGGGTGTAGGGTTGACATTACAATATAATCAGGAGAAGAAATCTACAACTGCCAACTCATGTATCACCAATGCATAAATATCCTAAATTTTTCTTGCATCAGAGATGCTTATCATTGTTTCCTTCAGACTAGCCCAGGAAATACACCTATTATTCCCTTTCATCTTGACATGGCCCTCGATCCATGACTCCATGGCTTTAAGGATCAATGTTAATCTCTTCTTGAAAGGGGGACGCTACAGCGTTTTGCAGTTTATCCTAGCAGACTCGACTCTTTCAATGTTGAGCAATGCGATGTACTTATCAATAGTGCAGACCAAATCTTCTCAATTAAAGAAGAAGCATTGATATGCTGCGTTCTAAAACTGTGATGTTGCCTTTAACAAGCCGACATCTAACTAGACCTAAAGTAAGAAGGCTATATCCCCATATCTCTTTATGAATAACTTCCTCTCAATGTTATCCTAACTAGCGTAAATATGTTTCAAATCTAAGTAATCGTTCTATCGGTACCCTATCTTAAACCTTTTATGCATCATCAAGATATAAACGAACTTGAGGACATTCCCATATTCACATTGTTGACCTTCTGACCATGCTCTGACTTCTTCAAAAGGCTTGATAATAGAGATGCACTGTTGTTCCATGACAACCACCCCTTGTTGAACATCAAACTTTTAACCAGTTGTCCCATGATGATGATTATGATGGACTAATGCATGCAACATAAAAAAAAACCAACCAGGGAATATGTTAGTGACAAAATAATGAGAATAAATAGGAATAAGGAACAAGAGAAAGGAAATGAAAATAAATCACAAAAATTACCTTGACAATAGGTGTTATAATGCCGAAGAGCAAACATGACAATTGTAAATATTATGACAAGTGTACACGGACAGCAAAATGATGTGTCTCAGTTAACAAAATCGCTTCTATTTAGGTGACACGGTACCTTACAAGGACAAAAACTAACCAACTAAGTGGTGACTATCTATGGTAGGTATGCGTTAAGTTATTGTTCAGATAGCATAACGGCTTATTCAGGTTAGACATGACTTTTTTTAAGTCAATATAAGGCATTGTAGGTGATGTCATTTGCTTGTCACCATCCACTTATTGGTAAAGGTTAACTATCGATCAAACAGCATAACAACATGCCTTAGAGAAAAAGCATAACATGATATATCTTTTTAGACATGAAATGACAAATATGGGTGACAATGTTTGTTCATTATTGCCTGCATAATTACGGTGTATAGGAGTAAAAGTAAAAGGTGTTTCCCTAAATGTTCTTATTCTTTGGGTTATTTTAGCATTCTGGTATGGTTTGACATAGTTTGGGTCAGTAGGGCTCACTATATGAGGTTTAAATTAACTATCTAAATTGGTATTGGAATTGCTCCTCCATCCGATAAGGACAGTCGAGGCACCTTGATCCTTAGCCCATCATAGCCTTGATTCGATGTATGTAATTCCCTATGCAAATACAGAGGGTTACTTAAGAGAGACAAAGGTAATTTTTAGAAGTTCTTGCTATAGCGGTGCAGAGAGTTACTTACGAAGGCTGATAACTCACCTCCACCTAATATTTTGGGCCCTAATCCTACCATGGAATTTGGTGAGAATCTAATGCAAATGCAAGTGCACAGTATGTGTCAAAGAAACAATCAAACCTTTTGTTTACCCCCATATTGCCATATTTATCAGATCGATATTTAGTCAAGAACAAGAAAGTCCCTGATGATCACATGGCAAAAATCATGACAAATAAAAGATTAGTAGACAAAAATGGAAGGGGATTATGGTTAAAAATGACCAAAAATCGACAGATTCGAGAAATAAGACAGACTTTGATGATCACATGCTAAAAATCATAACAAATAAAATATTAGTAGACAAACATGAAAAAGGATTATAGTTAAATAATGACCAAAAACTAAAGGATCCAAGAACCACGCATGACACGACAAGTCATAGGCCTAACTATCTAAAAATTATCCCCAGTGGAGTAACCAAGCTATCGTGACGTGCCCTTACCTAGGACAAAGCCCCATCCGAATTGCTCAGATGGTGACACATGCAACTTAAAAAGGTATGTCAAGAATTTCCTTTGGCCTATCTTTTTATCCGGATTTGAATTAGGCTTGATGAGATAATAGCAGGGGGAAGGATTGATAGGCAAATCGCTTGTCCAAATGATCTTTGATGACCACCATGAAGTGGCCAAAGACTTAGAATCGCCACTGATCATTTTGGGCTAGTCATAATTGGATGCCTATTGAAAACGATATCAAAGTTATAAAAATCTAAACATCAATTTCAGGTTCTACGAGGTCTACAAACTTCATCAGTGGGGTTTAGGAATTGGTTACGCATGGGGAAGGATTAACACCCTACAATGCTCAAAATCGATACCTGCCAACCAAGTCTTACATTGGTTTTGGTTTTCTCAACTTTGACTTGTTGTTATTTTGATATAATCCCCTTTTAATGAATCAATTTTGTATAAAAATTGTAAATTTGAGTTTTAAGAAAAAATTTAAATCACATATGCTCCCCGAAGATGTAGGGAACATAGAGATTTTTAACAAAAATGATATCTGAATTTAATTTTGATAGTCAAATATTTCATGTCAAGCACTGGAGAGATACTAATACGGAACATTGCCTTATAATATAAAAAAATGATTTGGAAATATGGATACAGAATGGGCATCACAAAGGAAAATATGTTAATAAGACAAAAAAAGAATATAATAATATTTCATAGAAAGATAAACGCACAAAGGTATAAAAAGGAAAAATGGTCATAATGTATCTCGTAATCTTTGATTATTGAGGAATAACTGATATGACAATTTTGAGATGTACTCGATGGTCACTTAAGGTGTAGAAAAAAAATAATTTTGGTTAAAAGCCCTAGGAAAGTCTAGGAGAGAGAAAATTCAGATTTTGAGTGAAAAAGAAGGTTGGAGTATCCCTAAATATGAGAAACTTAGTGATAAAGTTTGGAAAAATAGGGCCCGAGTATTCTCGAAAAACAGGCTAAAGTGTCCCTAAAGATGAAAATTTTAGAAATTTCTTTTGCAAAATAGAAGGAATATATATTTTAACGAAAGTAGGTATTTTAAAATTAAAACTGATAATTTGAATAAAAGATAAAATTAATTGTTTTGTTTGGCATTGATCCAAGCCTTATGGTACTCATTTTGTGACACTCAACTTCTTGGGGAATTAATCGAATGCATTTCGAGAAATTTGAGTGTCCTGAAAAGTAGTTTGGAAAATTAGTCTAATTTTTAAGTCCAAAAATAGGGAACATCGCATTGTCGCATTTCCCAAATTTATTTTAGGTTTATCCGAAGGCTTTAGGGGTAAACAAGGACCATTGGAAAGGTGAATTGCAAAGATTAACATTAAAAAAAAATCCTAGAAAATCGCTTTCTAGTTGGAATTAATTTTTGAAGTTAAGTTTGCTTCAACACTAGTAGCATGTGCAGGGGAAAAGGTATAATGAACTTTAAAAAATCACTCTAGATTCATTTAGAATCATTAAATTGCAAACAATACCTTCCCAAAAAGGAATTTCATGAACATTTTGGGAAAAATATTTTTAAAATTTAGAAAAGTTGTCTGGTGGGCTGAAATGGCCCAAACATAATGCAAGTCACTGGTTCTAGGGGTTTTAGATAGCAAAGGTTTAAAAAAATCATAACTCCCTCATCAAAATGGTCTGAGGGCAAACAAGATATTGTTGGAAAGGTATTTTGATTTTCTTTAAGGAAAAAATATCAAAAATTTTGTAAAAATGTTTTATAGCTCAAAAATAATTTTTTAAGTCATGACTATAGTGCTACAAGAGCAAAACAGAGGAGTATTTTTAGTTTTTAATTATTCTAGGACTAGGCTCAACTTATGGACATCCAAATATTAGGGTCAATGACAGTGGTTTCACAAGCTTATTCACACAATCCCAGAGTAATTTGGTATGATGGAACAGCTAATTAACCTAAGTCACTAGTAAGGTATTGACTCAAAATCAAGGCATTAACACTTAAAAACACATAAAAAGGCTATTTTATTTTAAAAATCAGAATAGTTAGCTTTATTTAACCATAAATCCAGACACGTAAAAAGGTTATTCTATTACCCCAAGATTTGAAGACTAATTAATGAAAACATTAAATCCATATTAATCTCTATTTATTAGAAGTAACATAGACTTTACTTGGGGTTTTTGGAAAATAGTTTTTTGTAACAAATGAACACCAAATAAAGGCATCATGAATGCATTTTTAATCTTGTGAAGCATGTAAACAAGGCATCTATGACAAACATATGTTAGAGCGACAATAAAACAACATTTTTATCACATAAAACACACTAAAAATGCAAGCAATATATGAAAGATGCATGAACATGTAAGAGGATGCTTACAACATCATAAATGATGACATGAACATGTGGGATGATGTTTTCATGGCATGAAACAAATGACGGAAAACTTTTACAGCATTTAAGACATAGTTTTTGGACAAAGAAAATGCATGAACATATTACAATATATATTCATGGAAGCATGGATTATGGTATAGGCATAAAAAAGTGTATTTTCATGACATGAATAAAGGCTAGATATTTCATAACAACACAAAAACATGATTTTTTATGCATGAAGATATGAAAAAATCACCAACCCATGATCAAGACATCAAAGATAATGTATGAATGTTACAAATCATGGTTGCATGAAATTGGTTACTAACATGGTGAAAAACATGAAAATAGCAACAAAATAAAGAAACAAGTTAAGGAAGTATACCAATAAGAGTTCTAGTAGCTTTTCCCCAAGAAAATGAATTTTTTCAAACAAAGATGTTACTTTTGAAGCTTTGTCTTACTTGCTATGAGTTAGTAAGAAGAAAAACAAGTAAAAATGGCTTAAGAAAGTGTTTTGGAAATATTTTTGGGAGGTTTGAAGCAGTTATGAAAATGGAAAGTGTTAATAAGTTTTTTTTAGCTAAAGAATATGTTTGAAGTGTGTGAGAATGTCTCTTAAGTCTTTTGAGAATGTTATGTTATATGGCCCTATGCATAGTGAAGACAAAATACAAAAAGTAAAGCCATTTTGGGGTTTTGTGCCTGTACCTCAAATATAGACCAGGTACTATCATAGTTGCTATTAAAATTTATTAGCTTGCTCAACAAAAACAGTGGATCAAGGCCACTTTATGCGGTTGACCATGAGAAAGACCAAGGTAGCCCTTTAACAAACTGAATTAAGTTATGAATATGTCCTCAGTCCTAGCTATTTAGGCCCCAAAAACTGCAATTAATCCAATCACAAGTCTAATGCCAAGGCTTAATATGAATTTGGATTTTTTTTTTGGTGCCAAAAACATGGTCCAATTCATGTTTTAATGTCATGGTTTAAAGAGGTAAAAACAATACAAATTAGGTATTTTTGCCTTGAAGCATCGATATAAGGCTTCTTGTATTAATACCAAGAGCAAAATTTTGCTCTAGGTACCTATATAATAAAGCTAGTATCGATACCCGGAACAAATTTTACTCCAAGTATCATACAATGAAGCTAATGTTGATTCCTAGAGTCAGTATGGATACTAGCACCTTTTGTATAGATACCAGTTAGCCAAAAATGGATTTTAAGCGACTATGGAGCATGATATTGATACACAAGCATCGTATGGATACACAAGCCTTTTGCATCAATATAACATGCAAATTTTTGAATTTTTAGTGACATAAAAGCCTTGTATTGATACCTAAAGGCCATGTATTAATTTTTACTCATGTAAATGTGGATTTTAGGAATCTTTAGCCTCGCAACACCTTACCTTAGCTAGGAATGATGGATGACTAACTCGTGCTTTATCCGAGTGGACTGATGCCCCAAATAGAAACGTTTAATGCCTTTTTTTTATTTTTTATTACGGTCCCTAGTCATTTTAAACCTTACCCTAAAAAAATTTTATCATTGCATCGTATCATCTAATAGTTTTTGGCAACACGACATCTGATAGTCATCTCCATTTTTTATTTTTCATTTTTTTATTTTATTATATTTCCTTTCAATGATGTCCCAAAATGCCAGAAATTGGCTCGAACAAAAGAAGGTGTCTATAAAGACCATTTTGCAATTTTCATGCATTTTAGGGTCATTTAGGTTATGTTCATAATTTAAGGACCAATTTGCAATTTTCATGCATTTAGGGTGATTTAGATATTTTGCATAATCTAAGGTCATTTTAGATATTTTCATCATCTTAGGATCATATAAGAACTTTCATGTCGAAACCTGTCCATTAAGAGTATTTAGGAAAAGTGCCTTAAAACCGAGTCTTTGGGATCATTTGAGAATCTTTGTGTCAAAGCATACCCATTAAGGTATTCAGGTAAAAGTACCTTAAAATTGAGTCAAGGGTCATTTTGGAACCTTTGTGTCAAAAATGTGTCCATTAGGGTTATTTAGGTAGTAGTACCTTAAAACTGAGTTTAGGATCATTAAGGAACCTTATTGTTGATACATGTCCACTAGGGTTATGTGGGAACTTTTATGCCAAAATATGTCCATTAGGTTTTTTTTTGATAATAGTACCTTAAAATTGATTCTAGGATATGTGGGAACCTTCGTATCAACACACGACTGTTAGGGTTATATATACGTCCTCTAGAGTCTTTTAGGTGCTATTATGCTATTAAAAAAAATAGTATTATCTTATTAAATGTAATATTTGTTTTTAATAAAATTTAAGATAATATCCCCAAGTTACAATAGTCCATATTTATACTTCCAGCATATGGAAGTTATCTTGTCGATTATTTTAGAAAAAGGAATACTCTCTTCAAAAAAAATAAATCAAAAATTTCAAATTTTCTCATGGAATAAACTTATGTAATCCTCCAAGTTTTCGAAAGGGTATGAAAAATATTTTGATTTTTAAAATTAATGGAAACTCAATGTAATTGAAATTGAAATAATATTAATTTCAAATGATTTCAAATGTAGGAATTATAATTAAATATTGAAAAATTAATACCAAATTTAATCAAAGTTCAGATAACACGTGATTAAAAGGCACCAATTTATGGCATTGTTGAAGCTCACTCCTCACGTAACCAACTTTTGAACCCTTTTCATATGATCTTTGGTTAAAATGCAAACCTTGGGGTTTGTTTTCAAGGGTTTTGTTCTTTCAAAAGATGAACTTGGGTAAGTGACCGTTCTTACCTAGCCAAAATAGATTGATGGCGACTCCATGTCCATTAGCCATTTTTTAATGGCCATTTATGGTTAAGTCTACTATGCAATTCATTATGATATCTTAGTCCTAACAATATGAGAAAAAAAGAAAAAAGAAACTTACCTGATCTAAATGGCATGTTTGATTTGTGTTTAGCATGTTGAGACAAATGTTTCATACTCACAAGATTCTAATCAACGGTATTGTAGAACACTAAGCTAAATTAATTCATGACGTTCAAATAACCCATTATTCAAGAATGAAGAATTCGATTCTTAATCAAATTCTTTTGACAAGTTAAATTATTTCAACTTCTAGAATAATTTAGCTAAAACATCATTGTTTTTACAAGACAACCACATTTTTTTTTGTAATATTAAGACATCTAAAATTAGATTTCTCAAATCTAAGTTGTCTTAATCTATTTTAATTGAACATTTTAATTAAGTCCTCTACATTCAACCTTTTACTCAATTAAGTGCATTCCATCTTATTGTGTGTGACCTATTAGGTTCTCAAAATGTTGGCAATTAATATAATTAATCTCATTAACTGCATTCATAGGTCAAGAACGGGAGCAACCCACCATGGCCACCCAAATATTAGACACTCAAGATGACCTTTTTGAAACCTTTTAGTAACCAACTTATCAGTGTAATTTGGTTCTTTCACTAAATATCTCAAAAAATCCAAGCTCATGGTGCAATGTCTACTTTGTATCAATCCATATTAGCTCTTATTAAATATGGTTAACCTCATAAATTTAGAGAAATGATTTTTCCTAAATCTGTCATACTTTAGCCCATGACTTTATTAAGTTAACCAAGCCAAAGACAATTAAGATATGCCTTTATTACGTTAACCAAGCTAAGAATAAATAAGATATGTATCCAATGTTACTTAGATGGTCAATCCTTTCTAGGTCACTCATCTATCTTCATGTGCTCCAATCCACACTTAAAATCACCTTATCATAGGCATCCCTCAAATTTGAGACTCATTTATGATGAAACCAAAGCATGACACTCCTCATGTAAGATGACTTGGTATGATAAGTCTAAGGATTATTTACATGACTACCATGGAAGAATGCTTCCACAGACACTTAAGTGACAATAGTAAATTAAATTCTCACACAGGTTAAGTTCAATAAACTTTTTTACACAAAACAAGCACCCACATGCCATCCTAAGTATCTCATATATTTCAACCCACGAGATCAGTTGCTTACTTCACAAGTAAGAAGGTATAACATATACTAGTCTTTGAGCATTACTAATCCCCATCTTGGATACAATGATTAGTAATAATTTTATTAACATGGCTTTGGTGTATAAGGATCTCATAATTATAACTCTTTATAATTCCTTTGTAAGGCCTATTATGCTCCATGTGCTTCATCTAATTAATAGCTCATAATTGCCAGCCATGCTACTAATATGAAGGAAAATCATGAATTACTAAAGAATAGTGATCAATTTGCATCAGTAACTATGTATTCCTTGTCTAATCTGATTAGCTCAAGGGCAAATACAAACAAAGAATCCAAGTGAATTAAATCAAAGCAATAAATTTTCTTTGTCTTTCTAGTTCTTAAAAGTTCAATTATGCTGAGGCCTTTTATTTCATATTATGTTCATTTTATTATTGTATTAGCCACTTTATATTGTGTACTTAAAGTTTGCCAAACACACTTCTACTAGGGTAGAATTCTTAATGTTTGCGAACATGTTGCTTTTCATATCTTGTACGCGACTTTTGAGTGGCATATACTAAGAAATTTGGCAGAATTCTTAAAAGGGACAAAAGGTTTCCATCTAATCTTTAAAAGATAGGCATTGTAATTATAGTTATACCTTAGTCTCAAAGGTAGTTTTTACTGATCGATTTGGGAAGCACTTTGGCAGAAAAGTGCTAAGAAGAGAGAATGTAACGCTGAGTAGAAAGGTTGAACCTCTATACATTGATTGTTTGCTTTTCTTTCCTTTGTACATTATGTACGTATGTTGTTAATTTATTTCATCATTTGAGTAATCTCCTAACTTCTTCTACTTAAATGACAAATTTATATATAAATTTTAAAGAAAACAATTACCTATGTTCTTGGTTTAATCCATATATTTAAGCTAACATTTGGTATCAGAACTTTTCATCTCTTTTGTAAGGCTAACAACCCTAAGAAAAATATTTTTTTCTAATCTTAAAAGATGTCTTCTTAAAAGTACTGGGGAACATTGTAGGTGAAATTTTTTTATAAATTGAATATCAAAAATAACCTCCAAAACATATACGAAATGCTTAAAATTTCTTTGAAATAAAATTACATATTCAAAATTATCCAAAACAGTTAGAAAACCCCTTTCATGTCTTAGATAAAATTTAAGAGTTCTCCAAATAAACATTTTTAGCGCACAAGCTAACTTTGCTATTGTTTATTTTGAGCTTAGCTTTAAGCTCCAGAATTATCATTGAAAAATCAATTTAATCTTTATTAATATTATATTAAAATACAAATTTATTGAGTTAAAAAATATTTTAAATAATTATAATTTATTTTGTAAAAATAAGAAAATTTATAATTATAATCTAAATTAAATGATACTACATTATAGTACACCAACTCTATAAGTGATTAATTATATGATTAGTTAAAAAAATAATTTTTTATAAAAATTAATTAATAATTATTTTTATTTTTTAAAAAATAAATAATTATCTCTTAACTTATACTGTTATTAATATAATTTTAAAATTTTTAAGTAACGTCGCCGATTGCCCGATTAACTTTTTGACACCAATTCAATAACTATTTTAGTATTAATATTGATGACTTCACAAAACAATTTTGTGAGAAAAAATTAGTTTTAAGAAGAAGCTAAATTATTAGAAAACATAGAGCCAAAATTGAAATAAATAAATGAAAAATAAAATAGAAAACTTCGAGAAAGCCCTAAAACCCCTCCGAGCTTTCGTTTCTTCAGTGCAGAAACAGGGTTAAAAAGAGTTTTTTTCCTCTCTTCCGTCTCCCTCTCACGCCTTGTTCTTCAACTTTTTTACTTGGAAACGCTAGACAACGATGTCGCTTCGGGTGCTGAACCCCAATGCTGAAGTGCTGAACAAATCGGCGGCACTGCACATGAACATCAACGCCGCTAAAGGGTTGCAGGATGTTCTCAAAACAAATCTCGGACCCAAAGGCACCATTAA